>JBBIGA010108656.1:0-10706 GCA_037576975.1 Alestes dentex | reverse complement strand
AAGAGTGGGCCCTTCACTCCAAAAGACCTGAGCCTCTGCAGCAGGTACAGCCTGCTCTGCCCTTTCTTGTAGAGGGCATTTGAGTTATGAGTCCAGTCCAGTTTACTGTTCAGATGAACATGAGGGTACCTGTAGCTCTCCACAGCCTCAATGTCCATACCCTGGATGTTCAGTGGTTGCAGTGGAGGATGTATGTGCCTGTGGAAGTCTGCCACCAGCTCCTTGGTTTTTCCAGTGTTGATCTGTGCCTACCTCTCTCCTTCCCGGTTCGGACCGAACCCTGTGACAGAATGCGTCCATCCAGAGCAAGGCGCAGCGGATTTTTCCCGGTCCTCACCCGTATTTTTTCTCCACTCCAGCACGCACCAGACCTGTCGAATCCAAGATGGCGGCGCCCATAACTGCAGTGAAATGCCGGTTGGGCACTCCAGCATCACAGGTTCCCCAGCCTGCGTCTCCGGTGAGCGATCTCCCTCCTGGCTCTTCTGTATTTATCAGAGAGATTGCTCCGTAATGGAGTACACTACGGAGTTCCGCGCCCTGATGGCTTCAGGACGGCATAGCAACGCGGTTCTCCGGGACAAGTACTACGAGGGGTTAACCCCACGTCTCAGAGAAGAACTGGCCGCCCGAGTACTGCTTCCCGAGACACCGGAAGGCATGATAGAACTCAGCCTTCGGGTGGAAGCTCATCTTAGCCACTCAGCGTTCTCCCTCGGCCCACCTCATTTTGGCAACCCACCTCATTTCAGCAACCCACCTCATTTCAGCAGTCCACCCCATCTCAGTCACCCAAACCAGCCCAGTGTTTTTCTTCAGCCCAATTCTCTCTCTCAGCACAACTCTCTCCCTCAGTCTAATTCTCTCTCTCCTCTCAACTCCCTCTCTCAACCCAATTCTCTCTCTCAATTCAACTTTCTCTCCCAGCTCAATTCTTTCTCTCAACGCAACTCTCCCTCTCAACCCAATTCACTTTCTCAGCCCAGCTGTCTTTCTCAGCCCAGCTCTCTTTCTCAATCCAGCTCTCTTTCTCAATCCAGCTCTCTTTTTCAGTCCAGCTCTCTTTTTCAGTCCAGCTCTCTCTTTCAGTCCACCTCTCTCCTTCAGTCCAGCTCTCTCCCTCTGCCCGACCCTCTCTATCTGTTAAGCTCCCCTCTCTCAGCCACTCCAGTCCAGCCCGTCGCAGCTCCAGTCCAGCCTGTTGCCGCTCCAGTCCAGAGGTCCCAGCGCGCCGCGCCCCGCCAGAGGTCCCCATACCGGCCTCAACCCTCCTAGAGCTCATCTCCCTGCTGGCCGCCCAGGTCCTAGAGCCCGTCTCTTTGCCGGCCGCCCAGGTCCAAGAGCCTGTCTACTCACTGGTCCTCCAGTCTCCAGAGACAGAGCCAGTTCCCGCACCGGCCTCGTCTCCTCCAGCGCCAGTTCCCGCACCGGCCTCGCCTCCTCCAGCGCCAGTTCCTGCACCGGCCTCGCCTCCTCCTGCGCTGGTTCCCACACCGGCTTCGACTATCCAAGAGCCGGTCCCCGCACCGGCTTCAACTCTCCAAGAGCCGGTCCCCGCACTGGCCGTCCAGCCTCCAGAGCCGGTCCCTGCACCGGCCGTCCAGCCTCCAGAGCCGGTCCCTGCACCGGCCCTCCAGCCACCAGAGCCGGTTCCCGTACCAGCACCAGCTCCACCAGCGCTGGTTCACACACCGGTGGTCTGGTCTCCAGAGCCAATTCCAGAGCCGGCTTCCGCACCGGTCCCAGCCTCAGCTCCATCACTAGACGCCATGGCTCCCGCCTCTGCTCCGCCTCCTGATGCTGTGGCTTCCACCCCAGCCTCTCTCCCTGCATGGAGACAACCTCCTTCGCCGCCTCACCTGTCACCGCCGTGGAGGAAGGACCTTGCGCTCCCTCATCCTCCCCCCCTTCCGCTGTCGGATGGGCTGGGGGATCCGTTTAGGCGCCCCGGAGTGGCGCCTTTGGGGGGGGGTACTGTCACAGTACCAGTCAGCGACCACTAGAGGTCGCTGCAGAACCAGGCACTTTCCACAAGCCACAGCTGAGGAGAATTGTCTAGCTCTAATTTACCCTGGTAGGGGATGTATTTAAGGGGCTCCTTCCTCAGCTGTGGCATGGACGCATTATGTTATGTTTTGGTTGGTTCTCTCCTATCGTTCTCCTCCTCATCTCCCCTTTCTCCTCTTTCTCCTCGTCATCCTCTCGTCTGGCCCTGTGCCTTGTTTTCATTTTGTAGTGTTCTGTTTTGTGTAGTATTTAGCCAATTTGGTCATAGTTGCCACAGGAAAAATGTAATAAAGCTTTACAGTTATTACAGTGTAATATTGCTCAAATTCTTTATTCAGGCAGTGATAATCATCTGTAGCTCATGAAAAAGGAAAAATTAAAAGCTATAAATCAGCTTTTGATGACTGACAGTGCCATAACTATGACAACATAAATAGCATGGCAACAGGCCTTTTTATATTTCTTCTCAGGGGCTCTAGAACATCTCACACCCACCCCAACCCCTTTTGCATGCCAGTGATGTGAGGAATTTGTCCATAGCAGTTTCTTGCAAGTGTCTTGCATTTTATTTACACACCAATAAACAAAATAGGACACCTGGTATATGATATGACAGCCATAACTCATGATCTTAACAGATTCATTTCTAACTAAGATGTTAGAAACATGAAACTTGATTGGAAACCTGTTTACTGCACTCACTTTGAGATTTGAAGTAAAATGTTCTAACAGTTATCTGTATTCTGAGCTAGCGCAAGGTCGTTGTCATGGGGATGGGTTTGATAGTCAAAACAACAGAGTCTCTCAGAGAATATTTTGGTGCCTGGAAGTGTCCCGATGACGTACGACTCACAAGGCAAATGGTTAGAGAATAGTATCTCTGAGTTTGAAGGACCATGGTGAAACGGGGAAGGCTTTACTGCAGTACTACCTGTGGTGCTGAGACTTAATCCTGTTCTCCCTTTTGCAAAAGATTTCTTTTTTTTAAAATAAAAGTCTTTGAACTGAGCGAAGAATCTTTTGTCAGTTTGCTGATTTTCACACCGCCATGACATCTGGCACCCTGAAAGATGGGACCCACGTCTGGATCGACCGACGGCTTGGGAAAGTGGTACCAGCCCGACTCTCAAACCCTGCGAAAAAGACTTCAGGGACGGAGAGGGGATCCACTGCGGGCCATTCAGCACTGGGAAAATGACAAAGAGGGGGTTAGTCTTACCCCAAAACCATCATAGGTGAGAAAATCCTTCGCTCACTTCAGGCTGGTTGTTTTTGTAAGTGCTGAGCTGGTTGAAAGGCCACTGGTTTAAGTCCATAAAAGAGAAAAAAGAGTTAAAGAGTTTGAAGCGCTGAGCTGGTTGAAAGGACACTGGTTTGAGTCCACAAAAGTGAAAAAAGAGTTAAAGAGTTTGAAAAGGTGCAAGTGGACTACGGGGTACCATTGGCCTCGGTAACTGTAAGTCCAGTGTAGATGAGAACAGTATTCTGCTTCAGGGCCATTTGTGATTGTTTTTCCGGGGCCTGAAGTGGGTCTCTCTAGATCATGGTGTGTGAGGACTCCGGGTGACGTTTTTTGGGTCTAAGTGTGTGTAAGCCTGGGTGACAGTTGTGAGCCCCGGGGCCTGTTGAGTCCGACCTAGATCAATACATTCTCAGGGCTATCTGTTTTCTTTTCAGCGCCTGATGAAACTTAATAAAAGAAAAAAAAATATCTACTGTGAATTGCATTGTTGAATATTGGTTTGTTGAAATCTCCTATGTTTTGAGTTGTTGAGGTCTGCGGTGTGTGTGTGCAGCAGTTCAAGGTCGATGGGAACCTCAGCCAGTAAACAAAATGCACCAAAACCTCATGTGTTGCGTCCACGTTTATATCACGAAGTGAAAACTCGGTATGGGGATGAAGCAGTTGAATATTTTGACTTGTGGGTAGAGAAGTGTGATTTTCTAAAGAAGGGAACGTTGCAGAGAAGAGAATGCAGGAGTTGGAGGAGGAGGGGGAGCAAGAAAAGACAGGTTGTTGTGGTCGTCAGGAAAGGAAACAGGTTCAGGTCGGATGGAATGCGTACATCTGGTGCGCTGAGAGCAACAGGGTGCAGGCAGAAAGGGTTAAGGCAATTTTGAGACGCAAGAATAAAAAAGAGCAGGAGGAGAAAGAGCTAGAAACCCAGATTACAAGTGCGATTGTACATCTTTTTAGTGAGGCACCTGAGTCAAAACACACTACCACTGGCCCAACAGCGCCTCCCCTGGCTGCAAAGCTGTACCCACAGCTCAATGCACCCCAACCACTCTTACAAGCCATGCTAGTACCAGCTGATGATGACGTGGCCTATCCAGCCAGAAGCGCTAAGCAAGACCAAGCTCCTCCCCAACACCATGCCCCTCCCCAACAACACGCACCTCCCCAACAACAGCCCCCTCCCCAGCAGCACGGCCCTCCACAACACTACTGTCCACCTCCTCCACCATTTTTACTAACACACACAAACAGACACTTACTTTCCCTCCCAGCTCCCGGGGAGGTACACCCTCCCGATGACGTACAAGTCCACCCCAACCCCCCAAGCATAGACCAGTGTCGCAACCAGAAGCACAAATCTGGACGCCCATGGCAACACGTAGTGGGTTGCAGCTGGGGTCTCATAAGAGAGGGTCAAGTGCATCTGATATTGGGTTTCAGGGTCCCATGGTGGAGGTTTTGGGACCACAAGGCAATGCTCAGTTGATAACAGGCCATGAACTAAAAAAGACATGAAAGAAGCTACAGACAGCCTGCCAGATCCTGTGGCCCATGGGGGTACAAAGTTATCAGACCAGCTACTGATATTTTGTCAAACCTACTGCCCCACCACACATGAACTGCGTCAAGTGTTGATGCATAAACTGGTGTTGCATTACTCAAAAATTCAAGACGCTTTTCCAGACCTTTCATTAGCTCTGACTCAGTGTGTGACATGGAATACTGGGCGTGTGAATGAAATACTGGACTATGCAAAGTATGCTGAGTAGCTGTTCCAGGCTAGAGCTCAGAAGAAGGAGAGTGAGACAGGAAAAGGGCAGAGGAAGAGCGAGAGGACGGGGGCAAACAATTGTGGGTCATTTAACTATTATTTTCGTCAGTGCCCAAAAGGAGAGGCCATAGATGGGGAGGACAGCAGCCACAATGGAACAATCAACAACAGCAGTAGTGGGGTAACCAACAGCAGCAGCTGCCAGAGGGGGGTCAACAAAGACAGTCCTGGGGACCACCACAATTCTGACTAGAACCGAGCCAGAACACTCCCAACTCACACATGCGGAGGAAGTTTATGAATCAGATGATGAAAAATTAAATTGAGGTACTTTTTTGTACAAATTGCTCCTTCATGCGAGTTTAATGCCAAGAATCAATCTCACAATTATGGGCAGGCAACTGAGTTATTAATTGACTCTGTGGCGACAAATTCAGTTCTGAGAACGGGACATTTTCCTGATGTCCCGCTCTCTGGGAACCACGCCTACAATTCCACAGCGAGCGGGGTAATAATTAAAGAGTACTACTCTGTTCCTTCAACATTTTATCAAACAGACAACCCCTCTGTGATGTTGAAATACTCATTCCTGATTTCTTCTTGATGCCCTGTAAACATTATGGGCAGAGAACTGATGTGTATGCTTGGCATTCACCTGACATGTGGAACAGAAGGGGTTGCATTGTGCAACAGAGGGTGAACTTGGGGGGCCACCAAAACCGTTGAACATCTACAAGTGGGATTTGTATGAGGGAGATCCAGAGTTGTGTGACAGACTTGTAAGGGCAGCAAAACGTCTTGTTCCTCAGGGTTTTGATGTTATGAATCCTTGTAATTTACATTGTCCAGCATGTATTACTGAGGAAATAAGTGAAGATTATGAGTCTCTTTGGAAGGTGGGCCTTGTTGAGAAGCTGAGAGTTGGACAGATTTATGCTGGTGAACATTTTGTGGTGGCAAGAGTGTATTTGAGATCTGATCAGCTGATGGTGTTTCACATGCCAGATTCAGTTCCACACGTACCTTTGGCAAAGCCTCCGGGGCACACGTGGTCTGATTGTGGTTGAAAAAAAAATCTGCAGGCAGGGGGGCAGCCTGCTGCAGAAGAGGGTGGGGGTGATGTGAAGGAAGTTTTATGTGCTCTCAGAGGAATAGGAGAGTGAACTGTCTTTACTCCCTGCCTCCTTGTGGGCACAAGGCAAACATGATGTTGGATTGATTAAAGGTTGTGATCCTGTTGTAATTACTCCAAAAAAGTTCTTCTCACAGCAGTGTGAGAAGGCGACAATGTGTCTTGGCTTTTCTTGCTGAGAAGGGCTATAAGGTATCTAAATCCAAATTATAATTCGTACAACAAAAAGTTCCATTTTTGGGACACATCCTCACAGCACAGTCAAAACAACTGGATACAGATCGTGTTAAAGCGATCCAAGCTGTGCCCCAACCCAGTACTGTCAAACAAATGCTAAGTTTCTTAGGAATGACCAGTTATTGCAGATCATTTATTCCAAGTTACAGTGCCATTGAGCACCCTTTACAGGAACTCACACATCAATGACCAAGCTCTGCACACATACAGTGGACGGAAGAGGCAGAACAGGCTTTCACTCAGTTGAAATCAGCCTTACAGTTAGTGTTGTTTTTGACGGCCTGTCTTAGTTTTAGTTTTAGTCTAGTCTTTGCATCAAGCTGTCATTTTAGCTTTTATTAGTCTTAGTCACGTCCATACGATTTTTAGTCTAGTCAAGTTTCAGTCGACTATATGTTTGAGCATTTTAGTCTTATTTTAGTCAGAATTATACACGACTATTTTTGTCTAGTTTTAGTCAATGAAAACTGATGACATTTTAGTCTAGTTTTAGTCAATGAAAGCTGTACTTTAGTCTCTTTTCTTTTTTTTAGTAATGCAATTCTGTTTAACCCAGTCAATATAATATAAGTACCTAGTAGAATAGACAAAATCTACATTTTATTTTAGTCAAACCTATTTCACAATTCAAACAAGGTTATCTTATTATTATGTTATTGTTACCTTATATGCTCAAGAATACTGTACATCCATGCCAGACAGGGAAGAAACTCTGATTTGAATTTACGACATTTATTTTGCCAACCAACCATGATAGAACTTAAAAGTACACACACATAAATTTAAATAAAATAAATACATAAAATAACATCACATCACTAAGTGCAAATAAAATGAAAATGTGTGTGTCTATTGCCATAAAACCCACATCTGTAAAACTGGTAAAAGTCTTCACCCTCAGCGTGTTGGCCTAGACTTACCTGAATTTGTTTTTTTATTCCTGAACAAATAGTCTACACAACCAAATCAGAACAATTTAGGATCAGGTTTTTTTGCATGGATATGGGAAAGGCTGCTTATCAAAATGCTGTGTGTGTGTGTGAGACTGTGTGTGTGTGTGTGTGTGTG
Source organism: Alestes dentex (assembly GCA_037576975.1). Lineage (NCBI taxonomy): Eukaryota > Metazoa > Chordata > Actinopteri > Characiformes > Alestidae > Alestes > Alestes dentex. Next base: position 3,251 of record JBBIGA010108656.1, on the reverse strand, counting down.
TGTGTGTGTGTATGTGTGTGTCATCTCTCTCTCCCTGGCACTTTAATGGCCCTGTGTACCAATACTTTTGGTCACTCTAGATAGATTTGTCACAGTGCCTCTCAATGGACAAAAGTATGGGGACGTAACGCCGTTCAACTCTAAGGCTGAGTGTACCAATACCTTTTTTCTCCCCTCCCTATCGTACAGGAAATAACGTCTCGTCTCGTTTTAGTTGACAAAAATGAAGAGACATTTTAGCATAATTTTTATTTTGTAAACCACATTTAGTCTCGCCCTTATTTGTCAACAATATTACATTATATATTTCAATTCGTTATCGTCACATGACCAGCATTTACGTTGCATCTTGTCTTGTTTTTGTCACATGATAAATGTTCGTTGATGACGATATTTAGTCATAATTTTTGTTGATGAAAGCAACACTACTTACAGTCTGCACCCTATGTCCCACATGCGGTGGTTGCATTGTTAAATGAACGCAAGACATCTCATTTATCAGCAGCTAGATGGTTAAAATATCACCACACACTGCTTGAAATGCCTAACATAACTGTAGTTTGCTGCACACAACTTAACCCAGCCATGCTTTTACCAATCCCAGGTGATGGTGAACCCCACGAATGTACTGAAATTGTTCAGCATGTTTGTGCACCTCACCCAGACTTATTTGATACACCGCTGCAAAATAATGATTTAGTTCTGCTTGTGAATGGCTCCACTTGCGGTGCTCCGAACGATTCCCCCAGAGCTGGAGCAACAGACCCAGTTTCTATGGGGAATCGCTTCGCTGATGTCACTGCAAAGCAAGCTGAATTCTTGCTGCTTCCAGCTGCTCATGTGTGTCTGTCTGCTCCTAATGTATCAGTGCTTGAGCTGCAGAAACTGGCTAACACCAAAGAGAAAGCTTCATGGCAAAACAGGGCTGCATGCGTACTAATGAAGGTTTGTGGGTTTCTCCCCAACAATTGCCCTGTCTACCTGTAGTGTGTTTTCCAATGTGGGCTAAATTAACTCACGGGAACACCCACATTTCGAAATGCGGGATGGTAGCACATATTTGCTCTAAATGACTGGTGTGCATCCAAAATAATACAGCCAGAGGTCATGCAGTAGGCATGAAAGCACATCCAGCCCCAAATTTTCCTTTTGACCATTTGCAAATTGATTTAATTGAATTAACACCAGCTGAGGGAAAATGCTACTGTCTAGTAATTGTAGACATGTTCAGCAAGTGGGTTGAAGCTTTCCCGGTGAAGGCCGCAGACGCGCAATCAGTGGTCAGGGTGCTGGTACGGGAAGTGACTCCAAGATGGGCAATACCAACTAAAATTTCCTGTGACAATGGTACTCATTTCAGAAATCAGATTGTACAAGCATTAATTAAGTACTACAACATTGATCTGAAGTTTCAATGTGTGTACCACCCCCCCAAAATACAGGGGCTGTGGATGGCATGTTAAAAAAAAAACTTGCCAAGTGTTGTGAAAGCACAGGCCTTAATTGGATCCAGGCCTTACCTCTCACTCTGTTTGAGATGAGAAACACACCCCGGGGAGATAGTGGCTTAACCCCGTTCGAGATCATTTATGGGAGAAGCGGACAAACAGCACTAACCAAGGTTGTGATACCTGAAGGGTTAAGTCTGGATTTATCTGAATATTGCCAGTGCTTGCATACTGCTCTCAGCGTTTCTCACCAACAGGTGAAGGCGTTGCTGCCAGTTCCAGTTGAGGGGGCTGGACATCCCATCCAAACAGGAGACTGGGTGGTGATAAATGACTTCAGACTTCAGACGTGGAACCAGCATCGCTGGCAAGGTCCATTCCAGGTTCTCCTGACGTCTCCAAGGCTGTGTGACATGGACACACATCTCTCATTGTCGACAAGTACCACCACCAGAGGAAGATGAAACAAATCCTCCTGTGTCTTCTGACCCACAGCCTTCTGTTGGCAATGCTCACCACAGGAGGAGGACACATGACACAAGATTTGAACAGCACAAGTATTCTGCTAAGTGTCGTAATAATTTGGCTTGTGTACTGGCCATAATTTGGCTTGTGTACAGGAGCACATGCTTCCTGATGAATCATGTCTGGTCTGTCAATCATCTGTCAAGCTTTCATTTCAATCCCAATCTCCGAGTATATGCTGAAGTGTTGCAAGACAAGTGTACTTCCTATAATTTGTCTAACAATTGGATTTTGCAGGTCCACAAGGTATTTAATTAAGTACATAGTCAAAATTGGACCACTGTGCATAATAGCACATATATTCATACAGGGTCACTACAGCCCTCTTGATCTCTTGTTATTTATCCTCATAAAGATTTCTGTTCCTTTCCCTCCAGGTCGACCTGAGGAGGATGGGTTCCCCTTTTGAGTCATGGTTTCTCCCAAGGTTTCTTCCTCCAGCGGAGGAAGTTTTTCCTCGCCTCTGTCACTCACTAGGGGCTCGGACCTGGACTCTGTAAAGCTGCTTTGTGAGAATTAGCACTATATAAATTAAATTAAATTGAATTAAGTTTTTTTTCTCCAGCTAAGCGTGTAAAGAGAAGTTGAGTGAGTTTCCATGCAGTTACAATGGATATGTCCTAGGTAATCCTTGGATGTGACGGTCACCTCGTCCCCGTCATGCCTGTCCCGGTCCTTGTCCCCTGAATATTAGTTTTCCCTCCTGTTCTCCCTTTGTTTTCTACCTAGTGTGTCTGTTTGGTTTGTATCGCGTCCCGTTCATTAGGTTCACTTGTCCCTTGTTTCCCCTTGTCTCCACCTGAGTCTCGTTTTTCCTCCTTATTTAAGCCCAGTCGATCCCGGTTTTAGGTATGTCTGCATTTGTCTCTTTTGGCGTTGGTGTCTTGCTGGTTGTTTTTCTCTGTATCTCGATCTTGTCTTCATTTCCATGCCTGTCGTTTCATGTTCATGTTCCATGTCCTGGTTTTGTTCTGTGTTCATTGTTTAATGCTTGTTTCCCTCATTGTTCTTTCAGGCCCGTGTTTCCCTTGTTTTTCCTTGAGGAGAGTGCACCTCCTGCCTCTCCAGCCTGCTTCCACGTGCCGGACCGTGTGAGCTTGTGTGCTCAAGCCAGTGTCCTTGGTTTTCTGTTTATTTGTTAGTTTGGGGCGCACGGGTCTGGATTGTCAGGTCCTGTGTTTTGAGTTCTTGTGTTTTGAGGCGGGGTCTTTTGTGTTCTTGTGTTTTGTGTTGTATGTGGTGTTCTTTCATTTATTAAAACTCTGTATCATCTAATCT
>JBBIGA010108645.1:0-10707 GCA_037576975.1 Alestes dentex | reverse complement strand
AAAAGTATAAAAACACTGCTGTAATCAACACTCTCCTCTCGCAATGTGACCAGTTGGATGGCAAAACACTACTAGAAATACGTCAAAGTCGATTATTGCCATTTTGTTCAAGAGTGAACAAGAAATTTGCTTTCTTTGAATTATGCTTTAAAGAACAGCATTTTTAATTGGAAATTAGGATAAATATTGTCAGTAGTTCTTAAAAACTAAGGCAAAGCTGTTCAGTTCAATACCTATCAAAGATAAAACCTAGCTGCGTTTGGTGAATCCACTGCAGAAAGACAGAGAGATCTTGCCTGATTGCCATCTTGAGCTGAGGAATCGCTGTCTTCGCTAAGGGGCAGAGAAAGCACACTTTGTGATGTAGGCAAGGGAGAAGTGGGCGATGCCATCTCAGACATTTCTGGTGCACTTTGGTCCTTTGAGCTCACTCTGCAATATGGTTACCGTGGAGGCCACAACAGGAAAATACTTTATGCTACCATGACCACGGCAGGCACTAGAAGAGGGAAGACAAAGAAAGAAGAAAAAAAAACCAAATGGAAATAAACATTATAAGGCTACTCTTTCATCATACTTGTTGAAGTTGTAGTGAACAATACACAGTTTCTTTTTGAATACACAAGAATGATCACAATAAACACCTCATGGAAAGCTTTTACACTGCATGGCAAAAGCTTAACCAGATTTTCATATGCATGTGTGTGTGTGCGTGTGTGTGTGTGTGTGTGTGTGTGGGTGTGTGTGTGTGTGTGTGTGCGTGTTGGAACTGTCAGAGCTCTGTATTTGCCTGTACTCTACAGCACTGCTGTTACACACGGCTTCTTTAAATTCTACCCACTATCCGCCACGCTGAGGGTATATTCTGAATACCACAACTTTCTCTTTCATTTTCTCTCTCACTACAAGAACAAATGCATAAAAACTTGCTAAACTGTTAACAACTGTTCTAATATTTTTACTACACCACCAACATCCACTGATATATGCAGACTCCTTATTTGTGTACACTTAAATAGGTTTATAATGTGATATGTCTAATTTAACTGGGCCTGTCATGGTCATATATATAAATGTCATGTTATATAAATAATCGCAAATAATATTTGAATTGTTTTTTGTTTATTAAACAAGAAGCCTAAAGCAGGCAAACCAACTGATTAACTATAGCTATCTTACTTTCTAGGTGTCTTTTCTTAACAGTAGGCTGCACTGACTTCAAATGTCATTACTCACAATGTTTATATTGGCATGATGCAACGTTTCAATTTAAGGATGGACAATCAGAAATGAACAAGATCTGACGAGACCAATTCATAATTGTGATAATTATGAGCTAAATAGATGGCTATCCCAGTCAGTTTTTGCTGGTGCATCTTATTTAAATCATGTTAAAGGAAGCAAAAAGCCAGACTGTCCCATTAGATAACAATGTAATATATGTTGCAACGCTGAGCAAAGTGTTTTTGTATGTTTTCATTTATCCCACGCAATGAGTTTTGGGTTAAAGACAGCTAATAAAGCCTAGCCAAAAAATTGCAAATCTTTAAAAGAAATCGAACTACTGAACTGTATTTGGAGAAGATAAAATAGTTCTTGAGACAAATAAAAACATAAGCAGAAAAAAAAGAAAACTCATTCCGCAAGCATAGCCCACAGTCTAGCAATGCTAGAATCAGCTCCCTAGCTAAATAACTAAACATTACTCCACATTTCCCTCACAAAGTCAGACCTTTTGATTCACATCTCAATAAATCCCTTATCAATAAATAAGGTAACAAAAAAAATTTAATGTGCAAGAAAATGAAAAATTGCATCACTGATCTCATTCGCTATTGTTTGTGTAAATGCAAGTAAAGTATGAGGAGGAACGGAAGGGGCTTATGCTACACGTGTAGCTCATGTAGTTTTTTGGATTTATTTGAATGTATTATTATTTAGTTATTTTCACCTTCATTTTTCTCAAACAAACCACAGTGTAAAGAGAATATTTATATCTGCATAACTAACATATAATTTATACAATATTGCAAATCAACTTGAATATTGGCTCAACTTTAAAATCAAAATTGAACATACCATTAATTAATAATGAACCAAGCAATTAACGTCCATAACTGAACAAGGTAGAATCAGTACTTACTTTTAACTAATTATCTATCCAATCCCTCAAATCTAATGTCTATTATTTAGATATTATCTGCCTTATCATCCAGTGACTGAATAGCCTAGGAACAACTGTGAAACTCTTATGTAAGTTATATAGTTAGGAAAGTGAGGAATTAAAAAAATCTGCATGTGCTCATGGCTGCTTTAAAGTTTAAGTGACTAATGAGCACCTTCACAAGTTGAAGTGGGTACATAAGGGAAACACTGAACTATTCAGAGCAGTACACCAGGGCCAGGGTTGGGAACCACCCTACACTACTCAGGATATGAATCATCAGAAGAAAAAATGTGTGCTGTAAATAGGTCTCACACACAAAAACCTGTTTTAAACAATCTTAGGACCAAAACATACAGTTCTGTGTAAAAGGTTTAGGCAACAGAGTAAATTACATCAAACAAAGCTATTTATCTGACCATGAAGTATTTAAAAAAGGATAGATAGACTTTATGTATGTCAAAGCCACATTTCCCAAAATCTCCTCTTTTTTTAGTTATAATCCAATATGTGGATAATTAATCCTTCATTCAATTAAATTCAATTAAATTTCTGGGACCATACTTACTTCTTCTTTCCCACTAACTCATTTAAAATAACTCTTGTTATTATTCACTGCATATATTTTTTTCAAATTGTTGGAGTGTTATGTAATGTTTTCACAGACAAAAGTACACACAGAAGTGGACATCAGACCATCACACGAATATGAGCTTATTGGGCATCACCAAAACCATGAGCATTATTAGGGAGTTATGTGCCCAATGGTTATAACAGAACCCACTCCTCTGGAAAGGATTTTGCAGAGTGTGTGGACTTGCAGCCAAAGTTCCAGTTCATCCCAAAGTCGTTCAGTTGGGTTGAGGTCAGGGCTCCATGCAGGCCTCTGGAGTTTCTCCACAACAAACTCATCAGACCAGGTCTTTATGGACCTCACTTTGCGCTGGATAGTGAAGTGAGATTCATCACTCCAGAGAACATGTTTCCACTGCTCGGCATGCTTAACAGAGGATTGGTTATTTTTAAGTCCTATGTGCTTTAGCATGTAGCAGCCCACTCTGTGAGTTTGCATAGTCTACCACTTCTAATTTACAAAAATAGCACTTACAGTTGACTGGGGCAGATCTAACAAGACAGAAATTTCATGGACTGACTTGTGTCACAGGACAAGAAGAGATGTCCTTTGACAGAAAGGTCATTGAGCTGTCATTCAACTGTCAAGGTTTGTGCGTAACTACATGCTTGGCTTTACACACCTTTTAGCAACAGGCGTGGCCAATACACAAGAATTCATCTGAACTTCTCAGCCTAACCCTAACCTTAATCTCAACATCAGAAACCAACAAGAAATGGTTTTACCATTTCAGTTAGGAAAAAATGTAACGTATGCCAAAATCGCTTAAGGATCATTTTGTAGACAAATGCTGACAAACACATAAAAAGAACCAGAGATGTCACATTTAAAGGGGACATATTATGCAAAACTCACTTTTTTAAGTAACAAGTTATAATAGGTCCAGGGGCTATACAAAACATGTTCATGAAGTTCTTTGCACAAAATCACTCTTACATACAGAAATATCACCAGCTTAATTCTTCACAGTTTTGGTCCCTTTCAAAACGAGCTGTTTCAGGGCTCTGTCTGGCCACGCCCCACCCATCCCATGCTTAAACTGCGCGTTTAAATTCTGGATTATACATCAGAATCCATGTCCTTAACACCAGTGAAAGTGTTTCTTACTTTCTTTCTTTCTTTCCTTCCATCCCTTCAATCTGTGACAGTGGTCCTAGCCTGTATGGTGACCAGGCTGAAGAAAGGAAGGGAGGGAGCAAGAGTGTGAGATACACTAGGTGGACAAAAGTATTGGGACAAACTTGAAAAAGTTTATTGGGCGGTATCTAGCCCTACATGAGTCGGACCCAGAGCAAGATGAACAAAACACTACATGTGTGACTTGCCTTTGCCCGTAGACATTGTGCTTGGCTTATCCGTGCTCATAAAACTAGCAGACATAATCTTTAACTAATCTGGTGTTGGGGCGCAGCGGAGCACGCCTTACCGTATACGTCCACGGGAACAAAACACGCATTTTACGCCATGATAGGTGTATTTTCACGCCAATTTCTTTTCCTTAACCAATAGTGGAGGTTGTTTTATTGTGTTTTGGCCAGCTGGGCGGAGCGAGTTTTAGCCACCGCAGTGGTCAGGCACGGCTGAATTCAGCATACATAAAGCTGCAAAGACCCAAGGTGGCCGCTGACAGGGGTGACAAGCAACAGGCTAGTGGGTGGGGTCTCGACTGATGAGGGGCAGTTCTATGCAAATTGTCACCAGGGGCCCTCCATCCAAACGGCTCTTTTGAAAGGGCCTGAAACTGTGAAGAATAGAGAGTGAGAGTGATTTTGTGCAAAGAACTTCATGAACATGTTTTGTATAGCCCTTAGACCTATTATAACTAAAGTGAGTTTTGCATAATAGGTCCCCTTTAAAAACACTGTTATATCTTCAAATGGTTTCCACAATATGCTCAGAAAAGCATATTTAGACATATAATGTGATAGAATTTAGCACTATAATGGCATTGCCCAAACCTACAATAGAGCAATTATATTTTTGTTCTGAGAATGTAGAAAATCAAAACACACACAAACACAAACTATTACAGACAAGATTCTACACACAGCTCTGGTATTCCCATTGCACATATTTCATGCATGCACGCACACACACACACACACACACACACAGACAAACACACACCCATTCAAATAATTGAAAGAGTCCAACAAATGATCCAGCACATTAAACCTCATACCTCTGAGGGTGTGTGTTGGTATGTTTGTGTGTGTGTTGGGGGGAAAATGAACTCTCTCAAGTGAAACTGGATGGAGTGGAGTCCTGCACTCCTTTCAAACAAATATCTCGCAGGAAGAAAAATGCCAGGCAGGTTTACAACTTTGAAATGTCATCTGCTTTACTGCAGCGCACACCGTGGGGCTCTTGTCTTGCTGATTTTGTTGCAAAATGACAGTGTTCAGAATTCTCTTTTGTTTGTATGATTGTTTCAAGATTGCTCAGTATTCACACAGTTAAGGACTCTGGTTTCTATCACGTCCAAATACATACCAGGGAAGAAATGGGTCAGAAATTAAAACAACTCCTGAGAAGGTATCATGGATGAATGAAAATCACAGAGAACGATGTTGCTCAGGCCCAAAAGAGCAACTGCAAACAGTAGCCAAAGCCAAATAAAGTTACAGAAAAAGGAGAAATAAATGATTCAGTGATTAACTTGTCTACAGATATATAAGGTGATCTACATCAGAAGAGCGGTACAAACAAGACAGTCAAGATCAAGATAATTGAATCACCAACAACTGAGTGTGCACACACAGGATGAAAGAACTGGCTTGAATGTGCACATTTTCCACATGAGTTAAATATTTTACACCACTCCAGTTATTGGCAAGAGTTAGCAAACTGAAACTGTGTTGACATAATACATTTTAATTATGAGAAAATGATGCACACAGTAGAATCAAGACCATCCAATACATTGCAGTATTTAGTGCACACACGCCGAGTGATGCACTGTCAAAACGTAACCCAGCATGAAAGTATTGTTGGATGTTGTGCTAGTGCCTAGCAACATGACATCATTAAAACCCCTAAATATTTCCATGTGACTTCTGACGAAACAAGCCAGACTGTGTGGTTCTGAATCAGCATACCTGCTTAACACAACACAACCAGAAGATGTGAATAGTGTCAATATCTGATCTCATAGTTCCAAGCAGTACACAGTTATTTCTGGAGATTCACAGCATACACAAATGTGACTGATGGAAGAAAACAACACAGAATAGGCCAAAAATGAATACAAACTGTATTCAACATTATTATAGTTGATAATTATTAACTCCAAAATTCCAGATTGATGTGCATTCAATATCCCTCCTAAGCAGGACTATTACACTGTAACTAAAGTGCTTGAGTTTTCTGATCCCTGTGAGCTGGCATAATAGAATTGGCATTTTCCTCCAGTTTCAGAATTGCTATGGTAGTTATTGTGTGAATGGGGGAGTTCCAGAGCTTAAACTGGACATGAGGAAACTGGTTGAAAAACAAACAAACATTTGAGTGACCAGAATCCTTTCAACCATTTTAAAGTGGCAGCCACCAACCCTGGTCCTGGAGCCCTAACTCTCTCCTCAGTGTGGTTCCAAATACAATCCTCCACATCTGCTTCAGCTATGTGGGTACTGTGTTAGATGCGAGTTGGAACAACTAACAGATTCCCAAGAGCACAAAGAATGTAATTCATTATTCTGTGACTGGTTCTGATATCACACTGCAAAGACAAGCATCATGAATAGCAGGCCATAGTGACCCAAAATAGCCATTTAATATGAATAAGAAAGATGAATGTGGTTGGTGGAGAACCCAGAAAAGCCTGGTTGTGGACTAGTCATCACACTTGTCAAACCTAGAGGTCAAGACTCTTTTTATGTCCTAAGGCTGAACGAAAAAGAGATGGAATAAAGTAAATGACACAAAATATTAGGTGTGGTGTTCAGGTGTGGTCTGAACCTTTACATGACTCCACATTTCACTGCCTACACACACACAAACACACACACACACACACACACACACACACACACACACACACACACACACACACCCTGTCTGAGTTTGCATAACTGTAGTCAATCATTAACAACATTAGTGTGTCATTGCTTCAGTGCTACATGGCTTAACGAGTTATTTCACAAGAAAACTTTACTACAGCATCAAAGAGTACATTATAAAATGCAGCACTGTAATTAAAGGGTACTTCAGAGATGATTTGTTGGAAAGAGAGCTAAGGTTGGAACTACTGTCGATGAGTCATACGGGTCACACGGGCAGTGCACTGAAATAGTGGAAACGATTATAAATTATAATGCATTCAAATCAAGTCGATTCACATGCTCCAGGGTGTAAAGCTCATACTGAATGTCCAGTTATGCTTCCACTTTGTAAAATAAGATGATTAATTAGACATTGCTCCATTTAGTGGTGGACACCTTACTATGGAATTTTGACAATATCTTATTATGGAAGGTAACAGTCACAATTCAGTTTTGTCTACACAACAGCACCACCAACCTAGAAGGCTACACATGTATTGTTAAGCAGCAGAAATGGAAATCCCACTTGACATTGTATGCTCTGAAGGTGACATTTTTTCTAAGACTCTATGCTGACAATGTTCAGGATGTTCCTAGTCTAAGCATCAAAGAATATTCAAGACTCTCTTTACAACGATTTAGCCTATATGGTTGAAATGATTATCTGTTTCATATTACTACTGATAAATCCTAAAAGTTATTTTTGGTAAAAGAGCTCCTGTTCAAATTAAGGCTTTATGAAACTGTTTGCATGGAGGTCATGCAACAGACACTCTGTAAGAGCTACGGTAACTTTGTAATAATGCTCATTTTTGCCATGGAAAGTATGCAACAGGCATACTACAAAAATAACTGCTGTAATACAAGGTAATAACACATGTCCAAAAGAATTCTAGTGTGTCACTTCATGGAGTCTGTCAGTAACACGCCCTCCTGCTGAGAATCGTGTAGCGCTGGGCATTATAATGACATGTATCTTTGTAGTGATAAAAATGCCATATTATGTAATAGTATGCTTTTTTAATCATCAGTACTTAAAGAACACTGACCAAGTGCAAGTTTCAGTACCATATACATTACCAATGATCATTTCTTTATCATTTCTTTGTTACAATTATTTTAGTTTTCATGGTGCTACACAGAACCCTTGTCTTCCTTTAGCAAGCCTTACCATTTAAACAATATAAGCCATTTTAAAATGTACTCAAGAACAAAAGCTACAGTATACACTGTTAAAAAAGGTGCCACAAGGTTCTTTGAGCCATTCCACTTGAGTTTCTTTTAGACTTTAAAATGAAGTGCATTTGCAATGATGTAACAATAATAAAAGATAACAAATGGTGCAAAACCTTAATTACTTTTGTATCAAGTTGAGACATAAGCAACAGAACTCATTTCCGGTCCTGAAGGCCAGAAGTCCAGAATTTGGCAATTTCCCTACTCAGACACACCTAATTCACCTCAGCAGGTGATTAACGGGTTATTGGTGCGTTAAACAGGGAAATCACCAAAGCTTCACCACAAGTTGCACAGGGAAGGTTTGCAAGCATTGTTTGAACTCTGGGGAAATTCTCTGTATTTCCTGTCTAAATATAGACGTATACATTGAAGTACAAAGCCCATAAATTCTACACTATACTGCAAAAATATGCTGTTGTCCAACCTAAAAAATGTTCTTTGTGTGGTAACAAGCAGTTTAAGTGTTTTCTTTATTCAAGCCAAATGAATCTTTGGACAAAACTGAAGCAAAGCAAAAGAACAGAAACACTGCAAAACCTCTCAAATGCTTTAAACCAAGCTCAGGCCTTCTTACATTATTTTTAGAGTGTACAGTATCAGTAATGCAGCCAATTGTTCTATGAAGCTCTCCAGACCTGTCCATGCCAGCTGAGCTCGACTGGTCTGCCAGACTTCATACCAGTTTCACCCGACGACACATTCCTGCAGATCTTTCAAAAGTGCCTCTGCAACAGTAACAGGCAAACGTTGATGCTTCTGCACCCCTGTTGCCTTGACAAAGATGCCTTCAAGCCTGGGATTTGTTTTTACCAAACTTTTCCCGTCAGGGCCATGACTCAGCCTGTGCTGATAATGGCCTCAAAGTGTGAGACGATGGAGGAAGTTTGCAGTCACTGATGAACTTCAGGGAAAATCTTAGCCACGGCCCTGGGTAATTATAGGAGCAAGGGGCTTTAATGTAGTGAAGTGGTTCCAAAACTAGTGACAGATATGCCAAAGCCAACAGGCTGTAACAACCACTATAACTGAGGCCGGGGAAACACTGGAGAACCCATGGCTGGAACACTGCAGTTTAGTCATTCTTATTGTTTTTGTCCCAACTGAGGGCTCTACCTTTAACACAGTAGAAGTTATAGGCCAATATAGTAATAAAGAAGGTGCAGTAAGTCATATGGCCTCACATGTCATAGGCCCTAAATTGTCTTCTAGCCTATACACAACTTTCTTTACATCAGAAAGAATACACTTGTAAGAAAGTGGTGTAGACAGTCTAGAGTGTGTAGTAGTGTACAGAATACACTAGTAAAGTGGTGTAGATAGTCTACAGTGTACAGTAATGTAAAGAATACACTAGTAAAGGGGTGTAGATAGTCTAGAGTGTACAGTAATGTAAATAAAATACACAACTAAAGTGGTGTAGATAGTCTAGAGTGTACAGTAATGTAAAAAACACACTAGTAAAGAGGTTTAGGTAGGCTAGAGTGTCCAGTAGTGTAAAGAATACACTAGTAAAGCGGGGTAGACAGTGTAGGTTGTACAGTAGTGTACAGTATACACTAGTAAAGTGGTGTAGATAGTCCAGGGTGTACAGTAGTGTAAAGAATACAATAGTAAGATTCTGAAATAAACTAGTTGCTTGAAGTGATGTGATACCTTGGATGTATCACATGACTTCAAGCAAATATGCAGACATTTCTAACATAAAGTAAATGTGAGCGTGAAAAGGAGGAACAAGCTTAGTGCATATCTCTGACTTACCTGTGTGATTCCTCTGTATCTCTCCTTCAGTGACTTTCACGTTCCGAGCGTCCTGCTTCGGACAGCCTGGTAAAAAAGGTCCAGTCTGAAACGTCGTCTAGACAGGAAAAAACCGCAGCTTGTTCGAGACACAGCGCTAAATCTGAACTCATAACAAACCGACGAGCAGGTCCCTCGAAACGAAAGTTTGAAGCAACTTTCGCAGGAGCCCGAGTTTCACAGAGCAGAAAGCAGGAGGAGGAAAGAGGGAGAGGTCAAAGACGAGAAAGAATGCCGAACGACCAATCAGAAACAAGCAGAGGGAAGCTTGACCAATCAAAAGTCAGTAATGGATAGTCTCGGCGTGGACATTATGTAACACAGGTAGAGACAGGTAAGCCAGGTTAAAGCAAAGTGTCCCCTTATAATGAACACACCACATCACGGTGTGAACAGTGTGAAATTATTTCTCTGCATTTAACCCTTTCACCAAGTGAAGCAGTGGGCTGCCACCAACCGGGGAGCAGTGTGTGGGGACGGTAGCTTTTCAAGGGTACCTCAGTGGTGCCACTAGCAGTCCTGGGATTCGAACCAAACGACCTCCTGATCGCAGGGGCAACTCCCTAACCACTAGGCCACTGACTGACCCAAGAAGCTCCAGCTGATGGCCTAGCATTTCAGAAAACCCACCTTAGCGGTCTTTAGCAGGCATAAAAGTGTCTCTCTTCAAGAACTATGTATCTATCTATCTATCTATCTATCTATCTATCTATCTATCTATCTATCAGTAAATTAAATAAAATTAATTAATTAAAGTTAAAAAGGAGATTTATGGATGCGGTGAAAGAGGACATGAAGTTAGTTGGTGGGAGAGTTGAGGATGCAGCAGATAG
>JBBIGA010108634.1:0-10707 GCA_037576975.1 Alestes dentex | reverse complement strand
GTTTTACTTCCAGTTCCTCAGTCCTATCTCTCAAACCTCAGATACATCAAATGGTGGGTTGCAGGTTTGTGAGATGTTCTTCAAAATAAAGTATAAAGATTCAGCTCCTAAATATTTTGCAGATTCAGTCCAGTAAATGGGGGGATGGGAGCTTAGAGGCAGTTCATGAACATTCATTAGCATGAAGATGTAACTCAAAATATCCCACAATGCTCTCAGTCATGCCTGCCGGTTCATGGCCATGTGGTATTTTCCTATCCTTCTGATGCTCTAGACTTTAGCCTACATGCTGGTTCGCTCCATAAACAATGCGCTTTTGACTAGTGTCCCTCAAAAACCCACATTTTCCAACCCATAAACCTTCAATGAGACCATCCTCCTGGGAACTCCTCTCTTTATGCTCCTCACAGGTATTGACGCAGCAGTCCTAGGACATATATCTGCAAGATTAACATCACAAAATGATTTTTTTTTGTTAGAACGGCGTGCATTTTGAAAGGTGTGTGGGTTTTAACCAGTGATGATGGATCATCTTGTGATTGCTGTAATGTTTTAAAAATAAATAAAGATGGGTTTTAGTATTACTCACAGGGCTTGCGTTGGGTGAGAGTGCCCCCTTAGGCCACAGGAGGTACTGTGAGCTGCGCTTGTGCTCTGCATAATCTAATGCAAATTAAATCTGACCCAACATTTTCTTCCTTTGCGCTGCCTAGTCAAGACCAGGTGGGTCGTTTTTCTTGCTTTCTTTTTTATCCGTCTTTGGAGGGGTCATGAGAGAGCACTATATGTAAATTCTGCATAATGCAGAGGATGGAGGCATGAAGGTAATATAGAGAAAGTTATAGGGTCACACAGAGCTATGAAATGGATGAGGTGAATGATTTCCTCATTAAACCACAACCCACAGAGAGGATGTAAAGAGGAGACTTTCGATGTTTTTATAACAGCGGGGTCAGACAGAGTAAAGGGTCGTTTACTCTAAATACATGAAACCCTGAGCCTCGCTGCATTGTTAGATTTCTCTCATCTCAGTAAATGAAATGTATGCACTTAAATATGTATCTTAAACATCTGAAATTGCATCTTAAAATTTTCTTTAGATAAAGAAAACTTTTAAAGGATTCATATCTTGCATTTTATTCCTTTAGTTTATTAGAATAGTTCATTCTCTGGGGTCCACTTACAACGTTTGTGGTTCTATGCACCAAAAACAGCCATAAATCATTTCAACATGACCATTAAAACCCTTTGTTTAGCTTAAAACAGGCCTTTTTAGGAGTGATATACACAAATGAGCTGAATGGCTGTGCCTCATTCAAAAAGCTGAAAGACTCACTACTAATAAAAATGGACACGACCAAACTGGGAACAAATGCAAAAAGACTGACAATAAAGAACAAGTTTTACAGTAAAGCACATGTTATGAGGTGAACCTGTAGGTTGGAAGATTGGATCTGAATCCAGAGCATGAATTATTCATCTCTCCAGCCTTAATAATCATCTCCTGACTTACAGATATAATCAACTGCGCACATTCATAAAACAGGCAACCCAGTCCTGTTTCTGTCTCATCACTGAGAGACTCGAACTGAAACAACCACAGAAACAGAATACTGCAGTGTGTCAAAATCCAGACCTACCAAGAGTTTAAAAAGAGAGAGAGAAAGACAGAGAGACAGAGAGAGAGAAAGACAGAGAGACAGAAAGACAGAGAGACAGAGAGAGAAAGACACAGAGACAGAAAGACAGAGAGAGCAAGAGAGACAGAAAGAGGGAGAGCGAGAGAGACAGAGAGAGGGACAGAGAGAGAGATAGAGAAAGAGAGATGGAGAGATGAAGAGAGAGAGAGAGAGGGAGGGAAAGAGAGGGAGAGAGATAGAGAGAGAAAGCGAGAGAGAAAGGGAGAGAGAGAGAGGGAGAGACGAAGAGAGAGAGACAAAGACAGAGATAAATGATAAATTGTCTCTCTAAGACCATAAAAAATGCTATCCTCAGAAACAGCAGGATTAAGAACAGAGATAAAAGAATTTACAGCAACAGCCCCGTGTAAAATTATCCAGTGCAGAACACCTAGCCTCTCAATTAATGGTGGTTTGTACAACACCCTCCAAAACAGTCGTGTCACTCACTCCATCCCAAGGTTTCCCCTCTGAATGGTGTCAGCCCTCTTGTTTAAAACAGACTAATAAAAAAAACTATATAAAGTTTTCCCTGACACTGAGTGCAAATTCAGGTTTTGCAATCCCTCAAGGTCCAGCAAAGGACCCGACCTGCCCCAGACCATCGACCCTGCACAGGAGAACACTGGCTGCTGCCCTCCACACCAGATCAGCCGAGCTGGTCCAAACCGAAATCTGAATGCGAAATGCGACAAGCCTACTGGACAGGTGACCCAGGCCTTGACCTCCTTTCTGCATGGGCAGAAAAAACAGTCTCTGAGAAACCCAGTGGAGACGATCCCAGAAGAAATCCACCACGATGGCCTACAGATGGGCTAGCAGACCAACAGAGGTGTCCACGCAGAGCAATCGGTGCCGGGGAGCTAAAGTTATTGAGAATGATCACCCCACCCCCAAAAGACAACTGAGGACGAATCCATTTCCACCTAGCCAACCTGCCTTCCATGTTCTCGAACAAACCTTCCCAATTCTTCTGCTCTGAATAGTTCTGGTCCAACCTATCATCTCTTGTGCAGTTAAAATAACCACCCATGAAAAAATAAATTATTCAGAGGCGCAGTGTTGTAAAAGTAGACTCAGCGTAAACATTCACAATATTAGTCCAAAAGTGCTCAAACTTTGTCAGCACAATCATAAACCTCCCCTCAATCACATGCTTCACTTCAACAACGACAGGTAAAAGTGTTCCTGCAAACAGGACAGCCTCCCCAACTCTAGTAGAACTCATTTTAGTGTCGCAAGCACCATTCACATTTAAGGAACCCACCCTGAAGGCATTCATCAGAAGATGTGGTAAGAATCAGCACCAGAAAGGTATTAGGGCGAGAAGTACAGTGAGGCTAAGATGTTTCAAAACTATCCTCATTCTGCGAGTCCAGTTTGAGTTTTGGCATGATCTTCTTCAGTCTGCATGATCTTCTTCAATCTGCATGATCTTCTTCAATCTCCTAGTAAACTGGTCATCTCCTTCAGATCTCATAATGGACTGACTCCTATCAAGGAACCGTCTCCACAGCGCCCTTCATATTTTTGGTCTGTTGTAGAAATTATCTTATTTTAAGGAATGAATAAGCACTACTACGGCTGCACCTGCTCCGAGCCTCAGGCAGATCCGAATCAGAATATTCCACCAGACTGCCTCCCGTTTCATCCTCATCATGCGTCTCACCCCTCGCCTCAGTCACACATATTGCTTTCCCTTATCCTCCCTGGATTTAGCACCCTTAAACTTCCGTTTCCCAGAAGGGGCCTTAAAGCAGACCTCTTCTGCTACAAAATCAACATCTCCTCCCACTCACCAAAGAGGACTCCTCCACAGTGACAGCTGCCACACTGGCTTCACTCCCCATGTGATCAGTCTCCATCTCAGCAGAGAGCACTGGCTGTTCCTCTGTCACACCATCTAGTGTATCTTTAATGCTCCCAACTACCGGTTTAGTCGCGACCTCCCCCCCGAGCTGCAGCCTGTGTGTCAGGAGCTGAAGGCCCTTCTGCACATACACAGTCTTCTCTAGGCCCGACTGTACCCAGTCCCGTCCCCGCACTGTCCTCCTGACCTTCGCCCCCTCCGTAGGCCCCGTGAGGACTCTGCCTTAAATGCCCCTTCTGCCCAAATTTAAAACACTTAATGGATTCACAAGTAGTAAATACAACATATTCAAAATAATCTATTTGAATTCAACTGCCACATTCAGCTCTCCACCATTTTTTAATGCCAAAAACAGGCCACATGTTTAAGCAGGAGAGATTTACAGCTGGGGGAGAGAGAGAGAGTAAGAGAGAGCTAGAATAAGAGACAGAGAGAGAGCGAGAGACAGAGAGAAAGAAACAGAGACAGAGAGAAAGGGAGAGAGAGACAGAGAGCGAGAGACAGAGAGAAAGACAGACAGAGAGAAAGAGAGAGAGACAGAAAGAAAGACAGAGAGAGAGATAGATAGACAGAGAGAGACATAAAGAGAAAGAGAGAGAGACAGAAAGAAAGACAGAGAGAGAGATAGAGAGACAGAGAGAGACATAAAGAGAAAGAGAGAGAGAGACAGAGAGAGAGAGTGAGAAAGAGAGAGACAGAGAAACTGAGAGATAGACAGACAGAGACAGAGAGAGAGAGACAGAGATAGAGAGACAGAGAGAGAAAAAGAAAGAGAAAGAGAGAGAGAGAGAGAGACAGAAAGAGAACCAGAGAGAAAGACAGAGAGAAAGAGAGAGAGAGAAAGAGAGAGAGAGAGAGAGAGAGAGAAAGAGAGACAGAGAGAGACAGGAAAAGAGAGATAGAAAGAGCTTGACTCAGTGCTGCTGTCAATTAAGAGACAGTTGCAGCTAAGTGGCTAGCGCAAGGCTACGTGCTCTAGGCTGTTAATGAAACACCTAATTACGTCTGCTAAAGCACCCTTCCTGACAGGACGGTCTTCAGAGAGGACTCGGTCTTCTTTCTGCGTCCTCGTCAATGGAGTGATGGAGAGAAAGTGCTGCATCTGCTCCCAGAGGGGACTGCAGTGAAATCTCAGCCCAGCACGGCAGCTATGAAGGTTAAATGTGTTTAAAAAGCTGCAATCTGAATGACAGGCAGGGGGAAGATGTTCTCCAGCTCTTGCGAGTTGAAGTTAGGTGAAGTCCCCGACTGTTATTTTTCAAACAAGTGCTCCCAAGGGATTCAGAATTTATTAAAAAGCTTTATTTGAACCCTATCGTAAACAATTTCACTACATGCCTGCATGCTGCACGTGACCTTCTTAGGTTCACAGAGCAATCGGCCTTAAAAGGGAACAAGGTTCTTTTTTTGAAGAGATCTCAGACCGCTCATTCACACCACGGCTCCTTTAAGAGCCCACCTGGGTAATGCCGGGTTTTATTAAAATGGATAATGTTGATCAGTTTCAACATGTGACCATCTAATTGGCTGTATTATACCATTAGTGGGTGTGCGTCAGATGGTCTAACCAGTGTGTGTGTGTGTGTTCAGTAATGTAACCAGTGCTTGTGTGTCGGGTGGTCTAACCAGTGTGTGTTTGTGTGTGTTTGTGTTTGTGTGTGTGTGTGTGTGTGTGTGTGTGTGTGTGTGTGTGTCAGATGGTCTTACGAGTGGGGGTGTTAGATGGTGTAACCACTGAGTGTGTCAGGTGGTGAACAGCAGCAGATCTATTCCAGGACTCTTTACTGAAGGAGTTGTTACAAACTCCACACACAACACGGAACCACTTTTTCACACTTCAGATGTCTGTGTTTAATCTGGGACAAAAAATGTTCATATGTAATGCCATTAGTTTAATGCTAACATACTATTAGAATACCATAGAAATATTAGTAGAAATAAGCTATTTTATACAGCCAACCCATCAGTGTGGGCCATAAAAAAGGGAAGAAATTCCCTTTTTTATGGCCGACGCTGACGGCTTAGCTGTAAAAGTCAGGGTCTTCATGAGAGCACACAAACTCATAGACAGTCAGGTAAGTGCTGGAAGACTGAGGCTGGTTGTGTGTGGGAATCCGTTTTTTACCTCAAAACAAAACATAAAGTGAATGATGAACGCTTGAAGGCTATTTTATCAGGTCTTGATAAAGTTGCTAAGATAATACCAGTAGTATTACTAATAATCTAATCTATCCAATTATAAATACGGCATTTAGCAGACGCTCTTATCAGCGCTTAAGTCTACATCTGTACTGCAAACCTGTAAACCTATACTAAAATGAACACCTGCTTTTTACCAAGTTACTGCCAGATAAGTTACATATATTACCGAACCCTGACAAAAGAGAAAAGTCAGAGGTTAAAGCACAAGTAAAGAAAAACAGTTAAGAGGGAAAGCGCCCCCAGTTTTTAAAAAATATATTAAAAAAAAGATGTATCAGCGATCAGCGAGAGGACTGGTTAGTCACCAAGGTGCTCCTTGAAGAGGTGGGTCCTGAGGACAGCGAGGGACTCCAGATTTGATTGCAAGAGGGAGGTCATTCCACCACTGGGGACTGAAAAGAGTCTTGATGCATGTCTTCCTCTTCTTTTGAGCAACAGAGGTTAAAGATGAGCCATGCTTGAAGCCCTGAGAGGACGAGAAGTAACGCTGCTTGATCAGAGCTGATAAATTTGGAGGTGCAAGTCTGTTCTTGGCCTGGAAAGCAAGTGTTAAGGATTTGACCTTAACGTGAGCGACCACAGGGACCCAGTGAAGGTTCCGTGGTAGAGGCATGGTGTGTGAGAATTATGTAATGATGTATTAACTTCATTGCTAGTAGTAGTACTAATACTAGTAGTTATTCATCTGAACCTTGACTAGGCACCGATTTCAGGCCATAAATATAAAATTGGGAAAATAAACAAAAACTTGTACAAGAAACACACCCTTGTGATGTTGCTCATTTCTGTATGCACCCCTGCTGAATTATAGTAGGACACTAGGGCTGCACATTAACATCCAGTTTAAACAGATATTTGAAGTTCGTTAACTATACTCCAAATGTTATCTTCAGTTTGTCCCAGAGAGTAATGTATATTTGAGACTGTATTAGTCCCTCACTCTGTAAATGGTAACTAAGCAAGCAACTTAAATTCTTTAAGTAAATTCTGTTCTGAACAGTCAGCTTTCTGGCTTCATGGAAAAACAGCACAACTACAGCTGTTACCCTACTTTTAAATGATGTTATTACAGCTCTGGGTAGAAGGATGCAATGTGCTGTCCTTTGCATTGATCTGGCAAAAGCTCCCGACAGTGCTGACCACCCCCTGCTGCTGAAAAGTGTTGGCTTTGACCATAAAGCTATCGCATGATTTCGGAGTGGCCTCTCTGAAAGATGGCAGCATGTGGTCCTCGGAAGCTGTAAATATGAGCTTCACCCGTTTACTAATGGTGTCCGAAAAGGCTCTACTTTAGGTCCAATTTTATTTTCGATCTACATAAGTTACTGTATCTATACAAAATATACTCATCACTACATACAGGAAACCTGGACAAGACTTATTTCTGCATACAGGAGATTCTCAAAGGACTCATCATTGCTTGCAAGAGAGTCGTATAGGACTCTTCTCTCATCACTCATCACTTCACACAGGAGACATGTACAGGACTCATCACTGCATACAGGAGATTCGAACAGGACTCATCACTGAACACAGAAGAACACCACACAGCACACCACACAGAAGAAAAGGACACTGGCAACCACAGACTGGTAAAACATCCACATGAGCTTTCTGCAGATGTTGAAGGACCGAAGCCTCCTCAGGAAGTATAGTCTGCTCTGGCCCTTTTTATACACGTGCTGTGTGTTGTGTTTCCAGTCCAGTTTATTGTCCACCCTCAGCCCGAGGTATTTGTAGATGTCAATCACCTCCACCTCCTGTACCTTGATATGAACTGGTTGTGGACTTGGTCTGGACCTCCCAAAGTCTATAACCAGTTCCTTGGTCTTTGAGGTGTTAAGCTGCAGGTGGTTTGTGTGGCACCGGACAGCAAAGTTCCTTACCAGACTCTTGTACTCCTCTTCTTGGTTGTCCCTGATACACCCCATGAAGGTAGTTTGTGATCCAGGCAACCGGGCAGGGGTCCACCCACATCCTGGAGAGCAGACAGGGCCGGATTGTATTAAAGGCACTTGAAAAGTCCAGGAACAGGATTCGGACTGTGCCTTTTCCCTTGTCCAGGTGTGAGTAGGCTCGGTGTAGGAGGCACAGGATAGCATCCTCCACTCCACTCCGGGGAGTAGTTTGAGGAAAGAAGGAGAGGAAAAAGAGGGGCCTGTAATGAGGGTGAGGGTGGGGGTGGGGGGGTGGGGGGGCTGTGGGCTGGTCAAACAGATTGAAGAAGTTGTTGAGTTTGTTTGCCTTCTCCACGGACCCTTCTGCTGTCCTGTTCTTGGTGTTGTGGCCAGTGATGGTTTTCACACCTTCTCAGACCTCCCTCATATTGTTCTCACACACCTCAGACTGTCTGAAGTGACTAATCACTTCAGACAGGAGACTTGTATAGGACTCATACAGAGCTGCAGCTGAGAGATAGGTCCCTTGTAATGATGAAGATGATGCTAATGAAATCAGAATGCGATTGGTTGATTCTTCGGCCTAATTATGTTTGTGAGTAATCTAATATGGTAGGGTTTCACTCAAGTCCTACCAAACCTACAACTCAGCTACAGATGACCTGAGGAGGGTGTTTCGATAAAATTCGCCAACCTTCTTCAAGTGCCGCCCGAGGTGGCTGCTTTGTTTGCCTCAATGGATGCCACAGCCCTGGATATACTCACACTCACGCTAATGCACCAATACCAGTATCTCAAGGTATAGCACTCCCTCATGAGTGCAATATCCAGGAGCTATAAAATTATTTTTATAATTACATTGCAATAATTATGTAATATAATTTGAGTGTACAGTAAAAAGACAGTCATGACAGTGCTGGCTGGCGATGCCTATGATGATGCCAGCTCTAGTCCAGTTGGCTGGCATTACTTCCCCTAATGAAGAGTGAGAATAGAGCTGGGCTTCTCTTTCCTTACCCTGGAGATGTGTGAACGATGCTGATGGGTATTAAAGCTCACTTCAGTGATTGGATTCAATTGAATGTTCTTGTTTTAATAGATCAATCTTTATGGATTCATTTGGTTCACTGCCCAGCCTGGTTATTAGTATCCATAGACATGTCATGGTTTGCC
Organism: Alestes dentex; assembly: GCA_037576975.1. Lineage (NCBI taxonomy): Eukaryota > Metazoa > Chordata > Actinopteri > Characiformes > Alestidae > Alestes > Alestes dentex. Next base: position 1,885 of record JBBIGA010108634.1, on the reverse strand, counting down.
TGCAGCATGACTTACTGCATATTAAGTCCTCATCTATTACACTTCTCTTTTGCTTACATCTTTATGAGCTTGTTTTTATGACAACTCATTGAAAATCATTTCCATCTGTGATGTTATAAGCAAATTGCACTTTCTATAAACCCAAAGACGTATCTGAAAACTGTCAACACTGCATAATTGTGAGATGCAGTCAGTGACTTGAGGATATGAAAGTACACGGATACACTATCTTACCTGCTCCACAATTTACCAAATACTCTTTGAGTTTTGCGTCTGGTTGGTCCTTAATGCCATAAACATAAATGCCACAAACGTCCTGTATTCTCTCATCTGTACAGATTTTCTGAGTTTGCGGCACCTCTGCTGGAGTCCAGAGTCCCTGTGACACTATGTATGTTAAATTGGCTAGTTAGGTTCCATGTCTGTTATTCTGTACTTGTTTACAGAGTCCATCTAGTGCGATCATTAACCATGCCTGAGTCTGATCAAGCCGTGCCCAGGCCCATCTACCCGTTTTCCCCACTCATCCTCATTCCAGAGCGCTTTAAAGAATTCTTTAATGAAATGTTTGATAGTGCGGTGATTGAAAGTCAAACAGCATCTTCTTAAGATGCCCTATGGGAAATAGAAATCCAACTGTTAATGGCTCATGTGTTAACTTTTACCCTATGGTCATATATCTTATAAAAAGTGCACTTATTTAAGGATTTCCACTTTAGACAGCTTTTTTTTCTTTTCATTTTATAGGGTCAGTAAGTTACTGTCTATCTGTCTATCTATGTGTCAATCCATCTATCTATATTTCTATCTATCTACCTTGCCTAGTCCACAGACCATTAAAACTAATTAAGTGTGGTGTATGTTACCCATACAGCTATATTATGATTTATATTATTTCTTTAGAGAAATACAAAGCTACTTTTTTGACAAAGCAAGTAAAAACAGTCTCTGTAGATAAAATGTACTTACTTATACTTCTAAACTGAATGTAGGAGTTCAGACTTGTAAACTTTGTTGTAGTCTGTAAGTCTCTTGCCCCATCCATAAGTAGCTAAGTAAATGCCCCCCATCCATGTGAGTGAAATCGAGGGGTTTTGTCCATCTGTGAATTTAGTGTGTCCGTCCAGTACTGAATATCATACCACTTTACATATGTGCTTTTTATAGAACTACTTTACAGTAAAAAGCTATGAATTGTCCTGTAGGGTTCCCCTGTGATGTGGTCCCGTAAATGTATCAGACATATGGCGACTGCATTGTTAAGTTAGTAAAACGAAAGAGGCGAATGGGGGGGGGGGGGTGCTCAGCATATGGAGGCATTAGGCTGTAATATCCCCATCAGCTTTATCGGCCCATCTGCAGCTGCTTCCCAGCGGCAGACTCATCCAGGCTTTAGACGAGATTTCATCCTCTGGAGACTCCCAGCTTTTCCCAGACAGTAGCCTCTCCGAAACACGCAAATGGACCAGATCATTCATCAGATTAATGGTCTGATACTACAGCTCTTACCTCCTCTGAGCAAAGCTAGCAAAACTGACTCCCCCTGTGGCCACACTGAGGCTGGAGTGCGCTACAAATTCCAGCTTTAAGATGCTGCTAATGATTTTAGCCATGCTAACATACTTTAGTCCATGTTTTTACGAGTCACACAATGCCAGAAACTGCATAAGCGAGTCCAGTACTCTGCAAAAATAATTTCTTTATATATTAAATTTGCTGTGTTGGTTGCTTTCCACATGGCAAGCTGTCTTATCCTTGTCAGGATGAGCAGATAAAAAGAAAAAATATGTGAAGAAATGTTTCACAATGACAGGCTACAATGTGTCTAAAGATACAAGGAGCCTAGATAAAGGAGTTCCAGCCACTCAGCATTCAGCACCACCAG
>JBBIGA010108603.1:0-10707 GCA_037576975.1 Alestes dentex | reverse complement strand
CACACACACACACACACACACACACACACACACACACACACACACACACACACACACACACACACACAGAGCCCTACGCACATGCGCTTTCCTCGTACACTTCCAGGCTCCACTGCTGGGTGCATGTGTGAGCGAAACAGCTTTCAAAGGCTACTGCTTCAGTCAGCTGAGAATGGCCTTCATTTAAAATGCATCTGACCTAATTTCCACCACAACATCCCCCCAACCCCCCACCTACTCTATACATGCTGGAAATGCTGCCGATTTTCGTGGGAGACACACAGAGAAAAGCTCCAAGTCTCAAAAGGTGCAGAGAGGAAGGCAAATCCCTACGCATCAAAATCTGAAGCAGAACCAGCAGGCAAGGGCAAGTCTGGTGTGTGAGCTTTGCACGGACACACACACACACACACACACACACACACACACATCACACATCACACATCACACACATACATCACACACATACATCACACACATACATCTCACACATACATCTCACACATACATCTCACACACACACACACACACACACACACACACACACACACACACACACACAGACATCATGCGAATGAGTTTCACAGACTCATTTTTTTGTGACCTCAGGCCTATTCATGCATATTCATCAGAGTTTTTAAGCTCTCGGAGCGTGGGGAGATTGATGAACCCGGAGAGTGACAGACGGGGAAAAGTGAGGCAGACATGCAACTTTTCACACTAAATGCTCTAAACTCATCAGGATCTGCCTCGTCCCTCGGCTTCAATTTGTGATGCATGGAGTGGTATAATCAGAGCAGTCTAACTGTGTGTATGTGCGTGGAGGCGTAAATGTGGTTTGGGGAATGTCTGAACACCTACTACATACGTTACTACTTTGCTGTAGCTCTCAGTTAAATTCAAGGTTGAACCCACCAGCAAATTTGTTGTGCTCATCCAAAACGGGCCACTAAAAATGCAATAAAAACCAATAGGCTGCTAATTAGCACCACACACAACCACCTGACTCGGTATCAGACAGCAGTATTAGACAGCATTCTGTAAAAATGAAGAAAAGTGTGCACTGTATTCATGCTTCATATACTTTTTAGTAGCAGTGTTACGTTAGTGTTAAAAGACTAATATTACAATAAATACAAATTACATGAATACAGTAAATAGTGGTTTTGTGTATACATATATGTAAGTGTTCATTTAACCACTTCCAGACCTCTGTCCTCACAGAAGCCCAGTATTACTTGTAGCTCTTACGGAATTTTAGAAATCCAAGCAATGACTGGAACAAAGCCTGTGTTCTTCTAACCAGTTCACAAAATTGTAACATCTTAAAAAAATCTGTTTTTGTGTTTGCTTTCATTTATCCTAATGTTTATTAGTGTTACAGAAAGAAAATGCCAGACCTAGGTTGCAGAAAGAAACCCACTCCTGATACAAATGGCTTCAAACTATTTGCATTGGTGACTTTTGCACAGTACTATACAGCTCTGGAAAAAATGAAGAGACCACTGCAATTTATTTTTAAATCAACATCTCTATGAGTGACAACTATTCCATGCCAGTGTCTGTTAAATTCCTCCACAAGCACCTCATTCTGCTTTATGAGGGACTGATTAGTGATCACCTGAATCACATCTTATTTAATGAGGAAAAGTATAAAAACTCTGCTGTAATCGACTCTCTCCTCTCACAGTGAGACCAGTTGGATGGTGAAACACTACTAGGAGTTCCTCAAAGGTCATTATTGTCGTTTTGTTTAAGAGTGAACAAGAGATTTGTTTTCTTTGAATTATTCAAGTTCTGTAATCACTGCATCATTTCTCTTATTCTGATGTTTTGTCAATTTCTTTTAAATGATGTTTTAAAAAACAATATTTGTATTTGGAAATTAAGAGAAATATTGTCAACTAAGGCAGAGCTGTTCAGTTCAATATTTGCACCTATAAAAGATAAAACCTGAGAAATTGAACATTTTTGCGGCGTTCTCAATTTTTTTTTTTCCAGAGCTGTATTTGATCTATTTTTGAGCTAAAAATTGAAGAATTGGACTTTTCAATTGAGCCACTGGATTGACTATGTGAGAGGCGGGTCGAGAAGGCTGGCACTGTTGTTACGCTCTGTTAAACCCTCTCCAGCTACTCGAGGCCTTTCCACGAGCTGTGACGGCTGGCCTGATACAGTCTGGCTCCGGAGGCTCTTTGGTTATGGAGTTGCCAGCAGATACTCCCCCCAGCCCCTCACGTCTCACACTGCTCCAAAAACACAGCCACTCAGGCCTCCGCCGCCGCGAATTCGGCGCTCACGAGTGTAGTCTGCAGGCTTCTGGACCGCCGCAGACATGAAAAAGATAGTCGACAGTTGCTACTCCATATCAAGAAAAGAAAAAAGAAAAAGAAAAATCTGACAGCTTTTCCAGAAGGTGTCTCTTTGTGTGTGGATGAGGCTGATTTGCATGCGGAGTTCACGGCTCGTTCCTGAAGGAATTTCATTTACACAAGAACTGTTTTAGCAGCGATTTAATTACGCTACTTCACAGCTGCCTCAACCCCCGAATGGAAATGTAAGTGGGAAAATGTCCAAAGAGAGTGTCACTTTTCTTAAAACGACTTTGCCATGTGCCAAAAGGTCTTGAAATTAGCCTGAAGCAAGATGTACCGGTGGAGTGATGGAGCAGACTGCTCTCGAAGGGTGAAGATTACACCTCATAAAATCAAGCCCCACAAAGAAATCACGCTCGCCTCTCAGAACCCCTTCGAACCTGTTTATTATCCACTCACTGATCATCGGCCTAATATAGACCGTAAAAATTCCTGAAAAGCAGGACACGCCTTCCCATCCCCCCACAGGACAGCCAGTCGTCTTCAGAGTGAAGTGACCCACTAAGAAACACATTACAGTCTCTATGTGATGTCACATCGTATGAAAGCAGCAATCAAACCGCATTCAGACAGCGCACTGGAGCACAATGGGCCTCCAGGCAATGAAGTTCCTTCAGTTAAACCCAGACACCTCTCAGAGAAGCTCTGCCAGAAACAGTTACGATGGACTTCATCATCAACTGTACAGGGAGGATAAACCTGCACACATGAAGGGATCGTCTACAATAAGATACAATCAACATTACATGACTTCGTTCTTATACCAAGCAGTAAACACTAATACTAATACTAACAATGATAATACTGATACTAATACTTCTACTACTACTACTACTAATAATAATAATAATAATAATAATAAGCAAACAAGCAAGTAACACTTGAACTGGTTTCAACTAAAATGCAGAAGTTCAGGAGTTTAGATTAAGTGTTTTTGATAATACAGTCTTAATCTGGCTTCAGAAATATGTATATTATATATATATATATATTTATATATATATATATGTGTGTGTGTGTGTATACAAATGTAAGCATAAAAAAACCCTAATGAACCATTAACAACATATTCTATCAGAGAACAGACATTTAACAAGAACTATTTGTGCATTCTATTAAAAAATATATATTTTTTCAAAACTATAATTGATTTTCTGAATAATATATTGGCACTATTGTCCACTATAAACAGCATGTTCCCTGTACATATTATAATAAAATATGATTGCTATTTTTTAATACATTTATAACTATATTTAATGTTCACAGAACAGAAATCATTACTACATTTCTTCAGAACAGATACAGTTAAGTATCACAGTTGCAGCCTCACTTGTTTAAAAAAAAAGAAAAAAGTAAAGAAACTGACCTGTATATCTCTGTGACACTGCATCATGTGATCCAAACAAGTATTGCCAATTTGTCTAAAATGCAAGTCTGTATCGTAAGTACTCGGACATGCTAATAATGCTAATAAGCCGGGACATCGACACTCAGTGATCAGAGCAGAGCAGACATTCGACCCTTTAAGACTGAGAGGAAAAACAACAATACCAACACAGCACTGAGGATAAATCACCCAAATAAAGGGGAAATCTGCCCCAGCAGTTTGACTTTGTTAATGTCTTAATTGGAGGGAGTGTTGGGTCACGGGCAGCAGTCGATACGTGTTTGTCAATAGTAATAACCCGGCTGTGTCCCAAACCCACCCAAGGGTCCTCCCACCGTCCTTTAGTCGCCCTTTCTACGCCCATGTACGCCACCATCACACATAATGAAGACTTCATTCTCTCACAGCACAATTTAGGTCAGACTTCAGTCAATTAACCCGAGAGGCTTTTAGTCCAGTAATACACTGGTCACCAGAAGCACACAACCAGTATGAGGGAGCTGGAGGGGACACAGGAAGTGTCTTTCAAAGAGTGAGGAACTGGAGTTTGAGGCCACTAGAATGGTCACTATTGTATTAGTAAATAAGTAAATTGTTTTGAAAATTAATGGGTTAAGACTAATCTATGTAAATAACATCTGCTCTGACTGACTGACCTCTAGAACACTTCACTCAAAAAGAAGTCCAGGTTGAAACACTCCTTATAACTTCATCATAAATGGGCGGGGCTAAACTGAGGGTTGAACAGGTGCATATATACATTGTGCAGGTTTTCAGAAAACTTTATTTATCCCAGAGGAAATTGTTTAAAGGTTCTGTGACATCACAAGAATGGTGAATTTAAAATGGGCTCTTTTTGCAGCTTACATGGACTGTTTTTGAAACCTTGCGTTTTCTTACTACATCACACTCATTAAAATTAAAGCTAATTTTGTTTTCAGTAATGGGTACTTTAAAAAATACACCTAGAAACATTATGTGGCAAAAATACATCTAAATGGTTGTGATCATCAGGCTCTGCTTCTCAATAGAAGAGAGGTTTGTAGGACAATTTATGATGTTATTTTATCAAAATATATGAACAATCACTGAAGATTCAACAAAAAAGCCCATTTAAATCTTTTTTTTTTTTTTTTAATGCAGTTCAATTGATTAATCTCGATAGCCCTACAGGTCACGTCCAGACAACACTTGTACTAAACAATACAGAATCACAGGTTATATCCATAACTGTGGATATCCTATAATCTGCTTGACTTTCTCCAAATTCCCCCGCAGTCCTAATGACCTACATTACTGGACAGCGGCCCTGATAGAGACTGACCCAAAACATCTGAGGATGAGAGCATGTGTGTGTGTGTGTGTGTGTGTGTGTGTGAGAGAGAATTGTGAGCGGTGTGTCATTATAGAGGAAAAGGCTGACACTGGAGGACCGGCGACTGCAGACCTATCCCATAAGCCCCTGGTGGCGCTTTGGGGGCCTCTCGCTTTCCTGAGCTGAGAGGATCAAAAGATTAAAGCGCTTCAGTGGGGAGTCCGATTAAACAGGACAGATATTCTCTCTGTCTCTCACACACACAAACAGACACACAAACAAATAAACAACTTCAGTAATATATGAACACATCCAGGAGAACGACAAGCCATCAACCACATGAATCAACAGCAATGCTGAGGTTAAAGAACATTTTTATTCCACGTGCAATCAGTGATCAATCAGTTTTAAAGGCCCTAAAACACTGTCCACAACTACAGCAACACGCTCAACTACACGACTCTTTCTCGGCTGTCTGTTACTTTCAAAGCAGGATAGCAAGTTATTTAAATAGGCAACAGATGTTTCAACCGATTCATTCATTAACAAATTTAAATTAATTTGCACAATTAAAGTCATCTGGAGTGAAATGTGCTTTTACAAAGAATCTCACCAATGACACGTTGCCAGAGGTCTACGGGAACAGTGCTGTACCATGATGGCCGTGCCTTGTAGCACACTTTGTATTTTCCAGTGTATTTCAGTCTGTTAACGGCGTGTCTGACACACTGGCAGTGCAATGCAGGGCTCCAGACAAAAAAAAAATACAAAATATTTGGCCAAATTATTTTTTAGGAGCCATAATCTCTGTCAAAAGTGCTAAGAAAGAAAATTGTCTCCAGTCTTGCCCCGTGAAAAGAGCCTTCACCCGTGAAAAGAGCTGTCACTTTTCTTGGTCTTTTAGTTATTTTAATTTCCCTTGGTTGTGAGAGACGATCACCATTGGCAACTAAAATGATAAAACTAGTGACAAAATACATAATCCAGTCGCCAGCTGGAGCCCTGCGATGGTGACATAAAACCACCACAGTCATCCCAAAACTGCGAATATGGAGTCGTAACATTGGAAAGTTTTTGATATTGTGGTCTTTTACTGCTTTAACAGTCTTGTTTGAGGTTTTTTTTCTCTGCATCTTTTTTGTGAAAACCTAACCCAGCTAACTTGTAAGTGATGTCCTGGATAACCTTCACGTTTCTCACAGAGTTAAAGATACATTTGTTTGTGTCATAGAAATCTCCCACTGAAATGTATCTTCAGCCCAAACAGTCGAGCTTGTACTTTGTCGACTTCCCACTTCATTTGTATCTCCATTAATGTTTTTTTGCGAGGGCAGTAAAAAACAGTGGAAAGCAATGACAGTCCGCTGCGCCCCACTTTCAGCCCTGCCGTCGAGGAGCTCTGGTACAGGTCACTTTATTTGTAATGGAAAAACATTTGCTTGTGGTACGGCACAGTTTCTGTTTGTTACTTTCAGCGCAGCACTTTGTTGGATTGCATGTTATTTAAATAGGCAACAGATGTTGCAGATTTCAACAGATGCTTTCATTGAGGAATTTAAAATTTCTGTGTAGTTAAAGTCATCTGGAGTGGTCCGATGTGAAATTCACTGTCCCAGAGAAACAGTGAGAAATGTTCACAGTGGTGGGAACCAGACATCTGAAGAGTTTATTGCCTCAAAAAATGCATGCACAGTTATTATATAAACTGGTTACAAATACACTGCCTACGATGAGATTCGGCCTAAAATGTAGTTTTACAGGGCATTCATGGCAGAGAGACACCACTATTACACTAATTATGTCTTGTAATTTTTTCCTTAATGAGCAATTATGTTCTATTTGTTGCACCTTTGGCTCATAAAATGTTCTGCTACTAGTGATTTTTATGAGACCTTTAGGTGTAATGATAAAAAAAGGTTTCGTTTAAAGGGGAGTGATAAATGTTTACAGCAGCTTGAGACCACTTTGTACCAGAAAACGTGATTAAACCATGTGGGCCTATATGGCTGGTGCAGTCTGCATTATTATTTCTCTTATTCTTGGTGATAAAACAAATAAAACTGAGAATGTCTGCTAGGTAGTTAGCAATGCAGAGCTTTAGGAAACCCCTTTGGACTGGAGTAAGACCACTGTTGTCACCTGTGCAGAGGTGACGCTACTCCTGGCAATGAACAAAATCAAAAGTTCTTCACAGTCTTCGTAAAAGTACACATTTTGAATCCTTAAATGGCTTTCTGTTTTCTAATATTTTAATGATCAAACACAGTACTCTGCAAAATGCGTCGACACCTGAGATAACATTTAAAACATGTTTAGCTGAGCAGTATACGCTTTTAAAAGCTAATATCAGAACATACACAAACAATATTAATACAGTAAATAGTGATTTTATGTATGCCAGTGAGTTTGCTTAATCATTGCCGGACCTCTCCTCACGGAAGCCCAGTGTTACACTGTAGTTCTCATCAAATACCTCTAATACCTGGTTCAGCTCAATCAGCACTTCATTAGACTAAATCAGGGGCTTCTCATGGAGTTTCACAAATCCAAGCCAAGGCTGGAGGTGGAATCTGGAACCGAACCTGTGTTCTTCTAACAAGTTCGTTTTACAAACAAAACAAATCTTAATATTTATGCTTTTGCACAGTACCATGTATTGAATATTAAGAATTACTTATTGCAGCCTCAGTCCATTATCAATACATCCACCACTGCTAGGCTGAACTGCTTTGACAATCAAATATATTGAATAATAATAAACCTACAAACAGTCTTAACATAACAAAATGAATGATGATTACAATTAGGCACTTTATATCCAAAATATTTGGACACCACTACTAATCAGTGAATGTGCAGCTCATATCTCCACAGAAAAGACCCGCTAATAGAAGCAGGCGCTCTGGAGGGGGTGTGAAGCCTCCAGGTTTGGACTGTGGAGCAGTGGAACTGAGTTCTCTGGAGAGATGGAGTTCCATCTAATACATTTGGGAGCTGAAGTGGTTCTCATGATGCAAAACTAATTATTCAATGTCAGGGACAAACTTTCCCATTAAAACCCTTCCATTCGACATTTGAACCAGCGCATGCAAACTTTCTCCGGGTTGAATAAGGTGTATGTGTAGACAGGTGGTGTTTTGGCAACTTATCCACAAGCAAACAACACTTTAGGTCCCTGTAAACTGACCTTTTGGAAAACTATTTCCAGGGAGAAGATTTTCAGAAACCTGATGTGGGTACAGTGCGTTTTTGACTTGTAATGTCAGAGTTTTATTCTGGTTCCATGAGGAGAGTTTGCGCAATGGTGGGTGCAGCCAAAATAGTGTTGGTTTCAACAGGACTTCTTATATGTTTACACAAACACAGAGTTTCCCTCCCACTGTACTGAGAAACAGAAGCATCAGAATGTGCTACGGAGGTCAATGCCACAACAAACACGCCTACGATGACTCCAAAGAGTTGAATGAAGCTTCCTTTCTGATCTGAGTGCCCTGATTTCGTCTGATCTACAACTCATGGTCTAATAAACATATTGAGTTGAACCAACATATGGATCCACTTAACCAAATCAGTCAGAATCAAGAGAAGTTGACTGGAAAGGAAGTTTTATTCAACTTTTTGGATGTAGCCACAGATCCTGCCACCAATTTTGGAAGAGACCTTTGGGAGCCTACCGGCGCCCGGAAAAATATTTGTAGGACTCTGACTGGCCATAATGGCTTTATTATTAGAGTTATATCACTGTCTGTTGGATTGACATGTTCTTGTCAGTGCTGGGCAGCATGTCCTGGTGTTTTCAAACAGCTTTTTTTGGAGATAGGAACAAAGATGGAATAAGCTCATCCAGTGTTCTTCTACTAAAAACACTCTTTCCCCAAGATGATTGATATTCATTGGAGATGGTGACAGGCTACAGCTAACCAGAGAAGTTTACTTCAGATTTGGAGGACAAATCTGAAGTCTGCTGAACCGCAGGGGTCTCAGAGATTGGATTCTGCAGTCAGTTGTGCTCTACAAGGAGTAATTAGCTGAGCTTCCCAGGCTGATTACAGAGTAGTGGTGCATCAATATCTATGGTGGTGCAGACTATACATTCAGACAGAAAACCAAGTGTATCACCAGTAAACTGGGCTCCCTTCCCTTATTTATCTTTCCTGTCATGTGCCCTCGTCATCCCCACCAACAATAACTGTTACAAAATAAAGTCTTTGTGAAAGATGACCTGACAACCAACTGGAAAACTACCACAAATTTCTATAGTAAACCTTACCAGTACGAAAGTTGTGGTAAGATGTTTTCATCTCCCAGAGCACTGTGAGTACACTACAGTGTTTCCCCACACACAGAATTTACTTGGCCAGCTACATGAGTCTATTAATGGCTGTCAAAGTGTATTTGGTGACCCATTTTGTTATTTTTATATGGAAGAAAACCAAGGCTGCCAAGACCAACATACAACACAAGATAATGATCATTATCTGAAAGGCATGCTGGTGATTACATATTTATAAAGAAATATCAAATGTTCCATTAAAGCGTGTATCTATTTCATAGCTGTGCGGAGACGATTTGCAGTATCTTTTAACACCACCGAGAAAATCTCGATCCCCGACAGAGCCAAAATCAATTCTATGATCTTAAAAAGGTAACTGCAGATTAATTATAACAATGTATGACCAAAAATTCAGAACCTGTCCAGACAATAGGTCAACACTGTTCCAAACAGGCCGCCCAAACACTAACAGAGAGGTGCCTCAGAGCACGCAGCAAACAGAAAAAGAACAACTGAACTTTGGCTGAAAGCTCAAAAATAAGTAAAGTTTTGGAAGCATTCTGGTAAAAGGATGATGTTGATCACACTCAACATAAGCACATCTGACTTGGCCTTCCACTAAAGCACAATGTAAAAAAAAATGATATCAAAATGATACATCTAAACCCAAATTTGGAATGATCAGTAACAATAAATAATTATTCATTAGGCTTAAGACACGGGTATAAAACAAAATGATGCAGATTTTTTGTATGTGTTACTAACAGTACCTCAAAATTGTCAAAATTTAAATTGTCAAAAAAAAGACTTTTAATTTTAGTTAAAAAGTGTCTACCTAAAATTTAGAGAGGAAGTCATAGATGGATATACATATCTAAATAAATAGATAGATTCATGTGTGTGTAATATTACATTATAACACGATAATGAAATCATAATCACAGTTCACATCAAAATATTCCTTTTTTGCAGCCCTACAGTTCAGGGCTCAAACATCACACATAAACCAGCCAAACAAAATCCAGCCCATGATCAACAACATCAGTGTGTGTGTGTATGTATGTGTGTGTATGTATGTATGTGTGTGTATGTATGTACGTGTGTGTGTGTGTGTGTGTGTGTGTGTGTGTGTGTGTGTGCGCATACACATGGCGACCCTCACACACTGACACACATTACACAGCCAGAAGCAATCGTTTAACGGCCTTTAATAAAAACTAAAAGAAAAACACAACTCTCACACACACACACACTCACACACACACAGGAACACCCATCCATGCATGAACTGTCAAATGATACACGCATTCATGTGTCACTACCTGCACATACTGACCACACGATTGTCGGGTGA
>JBBIGA010108592.1:0-10708 GCA_037576975.1 Alestes dentex | reverse complement strand
CACCCACCCCCACACTCTCGCACACCCCAACTCACGCACCCCGATACTCTCACACACCCCCACCCCCCCACCTACCCCCCACCTCCCTCACACTTGCACACCCCACCCTCACACTCGCACACCCCTCCCTCACACTCGCACACCCCTCCCTCACACTCGCACACCCCTCCCTCACACTTGCACATTCACATGTGATTGGGTTTCTCATGTTTTTTCTGCTTTTTTTGGTTGTTGTAGCACTAGAAATAAAAGTATATTTAGTTACTTTGCCTTTTTTTACTATTTTTAAAATTCATACATTTCATGATTTTATTTTATTTTTTTAAGTTTGAGATCTCTGACTCTACACAATGTAGAATCATGAAACAAAGCTTCCTGTGATGTCTGAAGCCTCCACTGTTGACCCAAACACACAGAAGCTCCAAATAAGGGCACACTGTTGTAGACCACGTGTTTTAGCAGGACTACGCTTTTGATGCACCGGCACATCAAACTGTTTCTAAGGGTTAACATAGCTGACACCGGATTTCAGCTGAAGTCCACCTTAACCTGAAATTAACAAACCAATGAATACATCAATGTATGTAAAGACAAAAAGTTTTAAAGATGCTAACATGGCCAACAATCACAGTATTCAGCATTCGCTATATTTTCTACCGATCAATGACTCTTCCTCTGCTATCTTCGTTCAGACAGTAAGCGTTTCTGAATGTGTATCTTGATTTAGACTCAGGGCTTGCAGGACACCTGCTTGTTGTCCAGTTTTGCTCTCCTATGGATTCTTCATGGAATTGAAGTAGTTTTATGAGACGTCTGGCACCGGGCCACACAGAAACCCTGCTTTTGATGCGCGAGTTGAACAATATGGGCCTAGTAAAATACCCCTATTTTGAAAATTGCCTCATGAATGATTTATGCAAAGCTGCCACGGTGCCACTTTTAGCTCCAGCTGTGTTGGCACGGCTGAAAAAGAAACACTTTTAAGCGTTTTTTCAAGACAGATTGAGTCTCATCTGAATCGAAAAAGCAGCTCTGCTGCCAGAGTAGAGTAGAAGAGAAAGTGGAATATTGTGTATACTAAATCTCAAAAAAATCATTGGAATGCTTAATGCTTAGTGTTTTCAGAGCAGGCTTTAATGGGCAGTATTCATAAAATTCAGTATCTTAGTCTTTCAGGTAGCATTGATACTAATTTATGTGGGTGGGAATCAAAAGTTGTGCCATAAATTGGATTTAAACTGTTGCTGCTTTGTTGTCCATCATTCCTGTCATTGCTTAACAAAAATGGGAAAATATTTGTCTCCTACTACACAGGGTGCTGTGCTTCCCGTGATGATGTGTGAATAGGATCCTGTAGGATTAATGAGGAACTGCAATGTCTCCCCACCTCAAATTCAATCATATATATCTTATACATTCTTAAAAAATGGATTTCTGAGTCATGAATGGCCAAACAAAAGAAATGATTTTTTCCCTCCATCTCTACTAATTGGTGCAACTGACGGCCTAGTGGTTAGGGAGTTGCCCCTGTGATCGGAAGGTCATGGGTTTGAATCCCAGGACTGCCGGTGACACCACTTAGGTACAGTCCCCACACACTGCTTCCTCGGTTCCCACTACTTCACTGGGTTAAATGCAGAGAAGAATTTCACACTGTGTGCTGTGTGGTGGTGTGTTCACACTGTGTGACTATAAGGGACCACTTTACTACATCATCTGATAAGGTTTATTAATCCATGCTTCAGAAAAAACTGGTATTAACTTATTTAGACTGGACTGTTTTGTTTCGATCTGTGTATTAAAATGAGCCTTAAACACTATTGTTAGTGGTAACCAGACATAAACCATGTTTTCAGAAACATCAGCTATTTTAAATGGTATGCAGTGCAGTTTTCTTTTCAGTGTATATTTGTGTGACACGAATACTGGTACACTACTGTGCAAAAGTCTCAAGCTCCTGTTCAAAATGTTTAAAGGCATGTATTTGAACAGTGAGGGACTTTCTGATACTTTCAAATACAGTTAACATCAGAATAAATGCAAATAAACTAGAAAGCATTAAATAAAATCAAGATTTTTGTTTGTATGTGGTAGTTTTCTGAGTTGGTTAGAAGAACACGGGTTCGGTTCCGGATCTCACCTCCAGCACTACAGAACTGCAGTGTAATGCTGGGCTTCCATGAGGAGAGGTCAGGGAATGACTAAGCAAACACATATTACTATTTACTGTAGTAATGTTATGTGTGTATGTTCTAATATTAGCTTTTAAAGCTAATACTGCTAACCTAAACAGGTTTTAAATATAACCAGGTGTCTAGGCCCTGTATATCAGTCTTGACAGTGTTTCCCCCTTGCTGCCGTGTTCATGTCTGATTTGGGAAATATGCGCTTGATTCCCAGGATCCGTCAAATAACGGTTCACTTTGTTGCCGTTTGCACCAGACATGCACAAGTTGCAACAGTGAGTGTTAGTACTGTAAACATCAGGGTGTTTTGAGTGAACGCAGAGTGGTTTAGGATCAGTGTTACTGTTATCCACTTACTGGATCAGCCTTAACCTGCTTGGTAGATGTAATCGCCTCATAAAGCCGATTGACGTGTTAAACCTTTGAGGTTTATGAGGGTAGTGTTAAAATGTAAAGCTCACTCAGAGACAGAACTCATAAAACGCTCTTTGGCTTAGCTTGGACTTTTAAAGATTGTGTGTGTGTGTGTGTGTGTGTGTGTGTGTGTGTGTGTGTGACAGTAGCTGTCAGGTTTGATTTGGTCTGTGTACAGCTGTCAAAAGTGATGCATTTCAGTGTGATCAGTGGACAGATTTGCACACAAAGCTCTACTGTCAACAGAGAGAAGTTGAGAGAAACACAGCAAAGAACCGCCTTGTACTGCATCTCTATTTTTTGTTTTTTTCTGTTTGTTAACCCTTTAGAGCGTAGCTTCACACAGATGCATCTTCTGACTTCTTTTCTTTGAAGCATATCATCACAATGGTGTTTTGTAACGTTCAGAAACCAACATTCTAACACATTTAACCAGCTGACATCACTATGCAAGTTACACTTAAAGATTTGTATTTATACTTTTTTACATCTGACAGTCGATCAATAACAAAATCACACTCAACTCGGGCTCCTGATACACCAACTGACCGGCAGAGAACGGTGCAGGACACTCAAGAGCACAAAACACACAATGAAGAAACACAGACTGGCTGTAAAACAAATCTTTACATTTTGTATATTGAACCGTCTGACACAGGCCAAAGTAACCCCTGTGAATATTTATCATCCCACGATTCATTCATAACCACTCTGGCACTGTAACCACAGCAGCCACAGCTTGTGCTGTTGTACAACAAACGTGATCGAGTGAGATGAGTGACACCAGCATCAAGGTAAACACCGTCTCACTGGCAAAGTTTAGCTGCAACCGGAGCGCATACAGTAACAATGCAAAGTAACTGGCTATTCACAATACAAAGTAACTGGCTATTGACTTTTTGTGTGGAACTCCAGTGCACAAGCAAAAAAACGCTTCAGAACTCCCCCATAGAAGGTTTCAATCTGCTTTGGTCAAATCTATCAATATCTATAGGCTACCAGTTTGAAAATGGTGGGTAAACAGTATTTACATTGATTTTACATGCCCAGGGACCACTTAAGAGTTATCTGAAGCATCAGCATGCATGAGAAGGTCAGTGATGAAGTGGACAAGATTCGGAGGGGCCGGTGAGGTGAAGGAGTGGTGATCGGGGTTGGAGCTCAGACTGAACTGTACTGCATCTATAGTGCACTTTTCCACAGGTATGCAGGAACCCTGCTGTACCTGACCTGTACTGCAGTGCAGAGAGATAAAATCACACTCTGATGTTCCAGTGTATCTCAGTCCGGTGACGCTTTTCTGACAGTTTATGGCCGGTCATCCCAAATGGCAACGCCTATGGAGTTGAACCAGCGGGAGGTTTTTTCTGTCAGAGCTGGTTTCATTATTCTGGTCTTTTCTTTTTATAGTCTTGTCTGAGGTTTTTTTTTTGTATTCCCTCACTGTGTGATGAAAATCTAACCCAGCTAACGTGTTAGTGATGTCCTGGTAAACCACGTTTTTCACAGCGTTACAGATAAATTTATCAGTGTCGTAGAAAACTTTAACTAAAATTTATCTTCAGCTCAAACCGGTAGTAGCACTTATACATTGTCGACTTCCCAGTTGTTAGTTTGTACCTCCGTTGGTTTTTTCATGCGGCCTCTTTCCATGTTTTGATGACAACATTTTTTGTCCAATCAGAAATAGTGCAGTCATCTTGGCTGCGGCCCGTGTTTGGCCCTGTCGCTTTTTAAAATTCATAATGCAAAACCGTTTGCAGTACGGTCCCTAGTGCCAGTGGAAGCTTGCTGAATGCCTCATTCCAAAACAAAGACACTGATGTGGAGTCTACCCCCCTCCCTCCCACAGCCTCCACTCTTCTAGGAAGGTTTTACATTATATTTTTAAACATTGCAGGCCTATCTTTCCAGTCTACATTAGTGAGCTCAAGGATCGACTTGCAGTTGTCAGAGCTCAGTGCAGGCAGATCAAGTTCTACCACATTCACTTTGTTAACAGATGCACTGTCATACTGAAACAGGAAAAGGGCCTTTCTCAGACTGCTGCTGCAAAGTTGCAAACGCTGCAGAATGTCATTGTATGCCGTAGTATTAAGATTTCCTTCCACTGGAACCTAAACCATAAAAAAGAGTAGTATTTTGCCTCCATCAAACTTTACAGCCGGCTCTCTGCATCCTGGCAGGTCTCCCAAACTCAGATTTGTCAGATTTGAGCTGAATATACTATTTACTAGTGATGGGACTCACCAGTGTCCATCCGATACGATCTGATGATAATACCTACTGTATGTGCCGGTTTGATATGTATTGCGATACTGTAAGTATTACTATTCTGTAAAAATCCCAATACGATACTATGACCATTTCCTCAATTATTTTCCACAATACTGTATGGCCTCAGATCTTTGCATTTAAATATTTGTCCATTGGACTGGTGAACAACATGAAGTTCTTTCTCTGCATTTATCCCGTTCACTCAGTGCCCCGGGAGCAGTGTGTGGGAACAGTACCTTGCTCAAGGGTACCTCAGTGGTGCCACTAGCAGTCCTGGGATTCAAACCCACGACCTTCTGGTCACAGGGCCAACTCCCTAATCACTGGGCCACCAGCTACTGAATAAACTATTTAGTAGGGATGGGAATCACCAGTGACCTCCCAATACGATCTTATCATGATACCTATGTGCCGATTCGATATATGTTGCGGTTCTACAAATATCCCAATTCAGTACTGCAATAATTTTCCCAGTTATTTCTGAGAAAGCTGTACGGCCTCAGACCTTTATATTTAAAATGAGCAACTGAGGCAGTGATGTGCTTTGCTGTATCTAAGCAAAGTTCCTCCATGCATTGAATTTAAACTGCTGAGGAGCAGCACACATCTCAGTGTCGTTGTTGTTGCTTAAAAAAGTTCGAAAATAATTGTCTCCTACTATAATTTGTCTGAAGACTCACCTGTAGGATTCTAGAGGAACTGACTTTTATAGTAATGGTGCTTTATGAAAAAGTAAAACACAGAAATGAAAGTTCGGCCTCAAGGTCAGGGTTGGAGTTCTGCCGGTGGTTTCACTGGTGAGAGAGAGGGTGCATGGTTGCATGATCATGTGGTTGCATGTAAAAAAACAAGATGTGTTTGATGGGCTTTACACCAGCTAGAGACGCGTTGCAGATAGGAAGTGCTGCAATGCTGCCAGGACTGTCAGAAGGTGGCAGGTGGTGTGTGTGTGTGTGTGTGTGTGTGTGTGTTATCCATATTTGCTTCTGCAGTACAGTAAAAATGACCTTGAGAGGCAGCGGGGCCACCTGCTGTGACGACTTCAGTTAATGGGCCTTAAGAGGACTGAAAAGGGTGTGAGGGCTAAACTTAACGTCATAGGAATCAAATTCTAGCCATTTTGATAATCTGTTGTATGTAATTTAATCAGCTGTATGGTAATATAATGTTTCTTACTGTAAGAGAAACTCATAGAAGGAACATGAGTCAGTGTAACCTGCATGATCAGCGTAACCTCTCCCAGTGTAATCTCTCCCAACTCCTCTAGAAAGTGAGTTAATTGATCATTTTGTACTTCTTTCAGTAATTGTTCCACACATGTCTGGATGTGCATGTGCACAACAGACCACCCCCGGAATTCTTAAAAAAAATGCACTGTTCTTTCAACATTTTATTGTAAGAAAACAGAAATACTTCAAACAAGTGTAACTGACTGGTTTTGAAGTGTAACAATATACACTGTAAGTGCAGTTTAAAGGATGTGAATCAAAATAACCACCTCTTGTTTATCACAGCAGCACAGATTCACCACATCCCTTCCAACAGTTTTGGAAATAACCACAAGTGTCCAAACCCTCCCAGCACCTTTTCCAGACTGAAAAAGTTCTGTTTCATTTGCTGGACGCTCGTGCAGCTCAGTGGGAGAAAGATCTGGAGACTGGGGAGGAAAAAACATCATTCTCTAAACTTTTTGCTTTATTTTTTTTTTTAGACTGAAAATAATTTTGGATCATTTTCCTGTTGAAAAATGAAATTTTGTCCAGCAATACGTAAACCAGAAGAATTGTGTGATGTTGAAGACCTGAGTGAATGAGACACTGAAGACAGTCCTGATACGTCTCTTCAATGCCAGTAGTTTGAGACTTTGTGGCTAAACAATGTGTTAGTACAGACTATAAAATATTAAAAGGCATTGAGTTACGTTTGTTCTGATGTTTTCTTGTAATACATTTTTGAAAGAGCAACTTATCATTTATTTATTTTTTCATTTGAGGGTGGGCCAAATAAATATACATATACATACGTGTGTATGTATAATTTTTACATTTTGTCAACATCATTTTGTGCTTGTCTGTTGTAGGGGATGACCATACGACCTCTGGTGGACCTGCTGGCTGTTAAGAAGAAGCAGGAGACCAAGCGCTCCATCAACGAGGAGATCCACACCCAGGTAAACAGATCTGGAGTCAGTTCCTCATCCCTTTCTCCTCTCCCCTTTTTACCGAGCTGCACTGAATCCACAGTAAACTGCTGTTCACGACAGACCCGGGCTGTTTTGGGACACTAGAAACTCTTTCCGGCTGAATCAGGGTCAGGGAGTACAAAGTGCTTTAGGCAGATCTGAGGAAAATCCCCCCCCCCCACCAGAAACCTCCTGTCCTGCTCAGGTTCCTTTTGTTCTTTAGGATGTGTTTGAGTGCCCTCTGCTGGCTGCTCCTGGTCATGGCCTCCGTTGTCTTAGAGAGCACTGTTGAGTATTTTTGGAAAAGGATTTGAAAGAGTCCAGCTGATGTTTTGAGACCGTGCTTGATGCCTGGAAAAAGAGAGGTGTTAAGTAGAATTTTGCATCCAGAAAGATCTATACAAGAGCAGACACGCTGAGTCAAGTTACCCAGTCACAACAGATCCAAACTCGGCATGTCCTTACTAAACAATATAATGTAATATTGATATTAATCAATACAAATATGACATGTGCCTTTAGCCAGTAAAGCCTGAAGATACTCTTGAGATACTTTACTATCAGAAACAAGACCTGGTGCTAATAGACACATTACAAACATAGTTAGTGCCAATACAAGACATTTTATTCAGTGCAAGATTATCACTTATATTGTGGAAAATATGATGATCGTCTGATGTTGGACCTCATGCTAACTGAAGTGGCCCTATTTAAGCTACAGTGTGGTGCAAATTGTTTAAATCCATTTCCTCAGCGTGTGATAATTAATGTGTCTTTCTGCCAGAAAAGTTAACATTAAAATAAATGCAAACAAACAAAAAAGCAGTAAACAGTATCAAGATTTGTTTGTTTGTAAAGTAGTTGATAGTGTGTGAGCTGGTGAGGAGAACACAGGTTCGGTTCCAGATTCCTCCTCGGTTCCTCCAGCTGTTGTTTGGATTGTGAAACTCCATCAGCAGCTCCTGATTTCATTTAATGAAGGACTGATCGAGTCAAACAGGTTTCTGATGAAACTACAGTAATACTGGACTTCAACAAGAACACACTGATATACTGAACATATCTTATTTACTGTATGGTGGTATTTGTCTTTATTCTTTTTAGTTCTATTTAGTATATTAAGTGATGTGAAAAAAGTTTTTTTAATATAATTCTTGCAGACTTTTGCACAGTACTGTAATTGTTTAGGTGAAACAAATTTGCACAGTGGAAGTCTGGTCAGCTCTGAGTTCTGTAAGGGGATTATATCATGTACATCTAAATAAAGATGAACCACTAAACAAACTTGATGTGACATTGAAATGAGATTTGTTCAAATATGTGAGTACTAAAATAGCAGACATGCTGAAAATGGCCTTCACTGTATGGTGGCCTGCTGCAGCAGAGGACATTTTCTCCTCATGATCTGATTATTTGCAAGTTGAATTAGAATATTTGCCCACACCCCTCCACTCACACACACACACACACACACTCCATACACTCATAATACATACACAAACACTGTATATACACTCCACACACACACACACACACACACACAGACTCATCATACATACACAAACACTATAAATGCACTCCACACACACTCTATACACTCATACACAAACACTGTATATACACTCCACACACTCCATACACACACATACACCTTACAAACACACACACTGTACACACAAGATACACGCACACACAAACACACACTACATATACACATTTCCTACACCCGTCATACACACACACCTCATATACACACGTCATACACACACACCTCATATACACACGTCATACACACACACACACCTCATACACTCACACACCATGGAAACACTTCATATATACACACGCACACACCTCACATACACACCTAACACATCATACACACACCATATATAGACAGTTAATGCACCACACACACATAAACACCACATAAACATGCCATACATACACACCCGCCTCACACAGAGAACAATTAAACTAGTTCGTCTGGTTCTGACTGCTTTGATTTGAAGAGCAGACAAATATAGTGTGTGTGTGTGTGTGTGTGTGTGTGTGTGTGTGTTTCTGTTTCTATTTATTCTCAAGTTAACAACCAATACACACACATACAAACAAATACACTGATCTGAACATAAAGAGAAATGTCTGGACTCTCAAAATGGAATTATATATATATATATATCATCAAGATCAATTTAAACACTCAGAGACATGTGGAGCTTTGCTGGTGGCCTGGTGGTTAGGGAGTTGCCCCTGCAGTCAGAGGGCTGTGGGTTTGAATCCCAGGATTGCCAGTGGCACCACTGAGCTACCCTTGAGCAAAGTATCATGGATGCCCAGGTGCTGCATCGCTGGCTGGCGCCTGCCTCTCTTGGAGAATGGGTTAAATGGGTTAAATGGGTTAAATACAGAGAAAGAAGTTCACACTGGGTGCTGTGCTGTGTTCACATGTGACTAAAAGGGGCGCTTTACTTTACTTTACATCCATCAGTCCCTGTACACACACACACACACACACACACACACACACACACACACACACATCTATCAGTCCCTGTACACACACACACACACATCCATCAGCCCCTGTACACACACACACACACACACACACACACACACACATATACATAGATCAGCCTGTGCACACACATACTCACACCCATAGTAAAGAGCAGTAAAAAGAGATACTAAAGAGGCCTAAAGTGTAGAGGACAGGTGTAGAGGACAAGTGTAGGACAGGTGTAGAGGACAGATGTTTGAGACAGGTGTAGAGGACAAGTGTAGGACAGGTGTAGAGGACAGATGTTTGAGACAGGTGTAGAGGACAGATGTTTGAGACAGGTGTAGAGGACAGATGTTTGAGACAGGTGTAGGACAGGTGTATTACATCTTGGAGATGTAATAGCCTCACATGGTTTTTCCTACCACTTTTATGCCGATGACACGCAACTTAATTTCTCTTTCTATTCCAGTGACAACCAGGTCCCGAACTTGTTTTTCTCGCTGCAGGTCGATCACATCTCCAGGAACATGCAGATACTTTCTCTACAACATCAGAAGAATCCGACCCTCGCATTAAGTACAAATCCTTAACACTCGCCTTCAAGACCAAGAATGACCTGGCTCCTCCTCACTTATCAGCACTGATCAAGCAGCGTCACTTCTCGTCCTCTCAGGGCTTCAAGCACGTCTGGAACCTCCAACTCAGAAGAAGAGGAAGACATTCGTCAAGACTCTTCTCAGTCTCGGCCCCCCAGTGGTGGAATGAACTCCCTCCAGATCAGATCTGCGGAGTCCCTCGCGACTTCAAGCGTCGTCTGAACACCTACCTCTTCAAGGAGCACCTTGGTGACTAACCATGCCTCTCATTTCTGCTTAATTTCTTCTTCCCCATTTTTACATTTAAAAAATTGTAGGAGTGTAGGAGACAGGTGTAGGAGACAGGTGTAGGAGACAGGTGTAGAGGACAGGTGTAGGGGACAGGTGTAGAGGACAGGTGTAGGGGACAGGTGTAGAGGACAGGTGTAGGAGACAGGTGTAGAGGACAGGTGTAGGGGACAGGTGTAGGGGACAGGTGTAGAGGACAGGTGTAGGGGACAGGTGTAGGGGACAGGTGTAGAGGACAGGTGTAGGGGACAGGTGTAGG
>JBBIGA010108571.1:0-10709 GCA_037576975.1 Alestes dentex | reverse complement strand
TATTTCCCACTTCTGGGTAACCTTACCATTTTTAAACTTCTCGCAGTTCAGCACTGTCCTTTGTACCATTTCATGCTATTCATTGGATTGAACTGTTGAATTTCAATTTAAAAAAGACTGAAACACTGGGCTGTTCTAAAACTTTTAACCGGTAGTGTATATTAAATTATAATGTATAGTAAGTATAATAAAATAATCACTACCAAAATCAGTTTTAAATTGTGAATGTAATTTAAGTTAAAACCCTATTTTTTACTTGTGCAGCCATAATTAAGGTGTAATGGATCAGTTTTGTTCACACTTCAGACCTCTCGGGGAATTTATGGGAAGTTCGCTACGCTTCAACATTGTCTTGTGTTCACACTTTCCTGCTTAATTACTTTCCTGCGTAATTACTGCATAATGGGCTTTTTAGTTAAGCATACGTACCTTTATCTGATCAGCATCTTTATACAAGTAAAATATACTTGGTTTACTACTGCTCTACTTACCTTCCTGATATGCTTTTAAAGCTCTATTGACTTTCGGAGAAATGCGTGGA
The DNA here is from genome assembly GCA_037576975.1 of Alestes dentex. NCBI lineage: Eukaryota > Metazoa > Chordata > Actinopteri > Characiformes > Alestidae > Alestes > Alestes dentex. Next base: position 10,168 of record JBBIGA010108571.1, on the reverse strand, counting down.
AATTTAAATGTTCTAAATCTTGTCAGAATATCATAGGTTTGTTCCTCACTTGGAAGGTTTTGGAGTTGAGCTCCTGTTTTGCTATTGATTGTTGTAGCCCATATCCAAATGTCCGCCCAAAAAATGGCATCCTGGTAACACCACTGGAACTGCTTATCGTCTGCTGTGAGAAGCAGCGTGTGACCGTCACAATCTCCTGTTCCTGCTGGGAAGTGCCAGCTGTTGCTCTGTTGGTCTCAACAACCTTAGCCATGTAGCAGTGCCTTCACCTCATGTGTCCAGCTTGCATGCCTGAGACCCTTCAGTATCAAGGCCCAAACTACAACATGACACCAGAATCACATGTTTATTTGTTTGTGTGGCCATCTAGTTTGCACGCGTCTTGTTGCAAGTCGTCGAAGTATTGATTTGTCCTTTGTCCAGCCAGCAGTGGTCTGCCAATATCTTTTTTACACATCAGATGGTGCGTGGCCTGATTTGCTTTACTTTTGCCTTGAACCATATAGCTCATGTGCTTCCCTCCTGTAATACTGCCTTGTCATGAGGACTAATGGAGACTGATGGATCGGTAGCCTAATACACGTTAGCCTTTACATATTTGCATATTTTAATAGCATTTACTCATCACTAGTCATAGACAAAGTGGCCTGACTTTGAGAAATTCAAAGAGCGTCACATTTTGCGTATATGTGTGTGTATTGGGAAACCATTTTGGAACAGAAATGAGTCTTATTCTGTCTGGTAGATATCCCTCATTCTATTTATTCTATTTTGTAATGATTTGTTCTTTCCCTCTGTCCTCCTCCCTCTATCTACTTTTTTGTCATTCTCTCCAGTGACAGACGGTCCCCTCTGCTCAGTTTAGCCGATATTACACGCTCTAAAACACACTGATTCAGGCGAGAGAGAGAGAGAGAGGGGGAGAGAGAGAGAGAGAGAGAGAGAGTGATTAGCAGCTCTGAGATAGAAGACGTCGGACAGATTAAGAGTAATGGTGAGGTCTTGTGATTATTAATGTGTGCCGGTCACGTGACCCATAACTTCTTTGTCTGAGTGCTGCCAGGGATATCAACACGAGCCATTGCTTGACTCATTTATCCTTGGATGTCTCTGACTGCACACACACACACACACAAACACACACACACACACACATAGGTTTCTCTGTCTCTGACTGTCATATGAGCTCTTCGTGTTTAGATCAGTCAATAGTACAGCGCGGTCAATATCTGTGCCTGGTTCTGCACACTGCACTGACATTTGATCAAGCAACAACAGATGGCATTTCATAACAAGTCTGTTGTAACGCTAAGGCGAGATGCTGTTATACTACTCTACAGAGTGCTGCTGAAGGAACTGTCACCACTTCTGTGTAATAGAGTAATATCGTCTCACTGACTTCTGCTTATTACTGATTTAGAGAAATAATGTTAACATCTGCTGCTATTTAAACAGTCTTGAATATGGCTCTTAATTTTCACTTAGGCACCTCCTGCCTCCCTCCAGGCTCCGCCCACTGTCTGCTCTCTCCCTCCCCTTTTTAATCACTTCCACCTGTTTTGCATTCTGGACTCAATTACTACCATATTTACACACTTCCTGGGTTCTGTGTTATTTTGCAAAATCTCTCAGTTGTCATTTCAGTGTCCAAATGACTGACGTTCAAATATTTTTCTGAAGCCTTGTTTACCCTGTTTTACACATTTTTAGACCATATTTGCGAACTGTAGCCGGTTTAACATTTTTCAGTTAACAGTTTTCTCCAGAACCTTCTGAACTGATCTGAAATATTCCATGTCACAAACGGAAGTGGATCATGGTTTCTTGTTTTCTCAAGTGCTCTCTGAAAGTAGTTTTTGACTGAACATTTTTAGCATGAGTTCAAGAAACCAGAACACATTTCCCATTGTTCCATGGCATATTTCCAAATATTAGAGAGCTAGCAGAGCTTGGGCATGGTGGGAGGGGGAGGTGAAACATAGTTAGTGTAAAAATACGTTTTTCAGAAAATGTGAGAAAAATCATTATGTGTTGATGGAAGAATAGAGAAAGATCAGTATTTAAATAATATGGAGAATTGTGATCAATGTGACCAGGAAATCACCTTGAACTGAGATCAATTTAGATTTTAGGTCAACTTTAAGAAGCATTTCAACTTTAAGAAGTATTTCATGCGGTGATCAGCAATCACCACAAATGTTGTTGGGTTTTCTAAGTAATCTCAAATAGACTACAAAAATAGATAGGAGTGCCTAGCTATGAACTCCTTGAAGCTACACTATATGGACGACAGTATTGGGACACCTGACCATTACACCAGTAGGGACTTTAATGAAATTGCATTAAAATACAGAGACTTTAATATGGTCCCCCTTTGCAGGGATAACGGCTTCCACTCTTATTGGAAGGCTTTCTACAAGATTTCAGAATTTCTGTGGGAATTTGTGTCCATTCATTCTGTAGAGCATTTATGAAGTCATGGTGTTGGATGAGAAGGCCTGGTTTGCAGTTATCGTTCCAGTTCATCTCAAAGGTGCCGGTTGGGGGATGGGATTGAGGTCAGGGCTCTGTGCGGGCCAGTCAAGTTGTCTTTATGGACTGGGGCACAGTCATGCTGAAATAGAAAAGGTTCTTCCCCAAACTGTGTCCACAAAGTCGGAAGCATGGCATTGTCCAGACTGTCTTGGTATTCTGAAGCAGTAAGACTGCCCTTCACTGGAAGTAAGGGACCTAGCCCAAATCCTAAAAACAGGTGTGTCCCAATACTTTTGTCCACATAGTGTAGCTTTTTCAATTTTAATAGATAACAGTATGTCAGTATCAGTGACTGTTAAAAACCACATAAACAAGAATATTTTAGATTACAAGTTAACATGCACTTTCTGTTCTATATGAGCCTCCATTACTTTTAGCTATGGAGAGTCCTGTGCAAGATATTTGATGTGACCTCATTCATCAGATATCTTCAGTCGATTACATTAGGGGGAAGAAAACATGGTACAAATTAGATTTTTTAAACAAAGTTCCATTAACAAAGTCTCATCCTTCATAACCAGTCTCCTTGACTGTTATATTACACAGATGGAAGAAGATGGGAGAAGGAGCACCGACATGCTCCTAATTAATCTGACCCCTCAGGCTGAAATAGATACTGAGACAACTGCTGGACGTGCGTGTCCTGTTGTCTGTGGTGTTCAGCCTAAACTTGTTTCTTGTAGGCTGAGGGCAATATAGTGTGTGTGTGTGTGTGTGTGTGTGTGTGTGTGTGTGTGTGTGTGTGTGTGTTTGTGTGTGTGTTTGTTTGTGTGTCCTTGGCTCCACCTGGTGGCCACTCCCTTTAAAGAGAACCACCTGGGAGCCGTAGTGGTGACTCTGCAGAAATTTATGCAGATTTATAGCCACATAGTAACTGTTTCTCTCCCATGTTTCTAAGTCAGACACCCTCATTTAACATGTATGAAGTGCAATTTTATAATTTTATAAGTCTAGATTATTCGAGCATTTTTAATTATATATGACTGAACTACAGTGCCTCATATTCTTCTTCTTCTTCTTATTGTTAGTAGGAGTAGTAGTAGTAGAAGTAGTAGTAGCAGTAGTAGCATTCAATTCAAAGGCTATTTTATTTATAGGTTTTTAAAACATTTTTGCATATACGAGTATAAGTATACGTTCAAGATTATTGTGACATTCATGATCAAGATTCTAATTTTTAAGGTTTTGTTGTTTACATGTAATACATGAAGTATGATATATATTTGATTTTTTAAAATGATTTATCCATATAAAAGTGATGTTTTTTGGAGACCGTGTTTTATAACATGAGCATGTGCCAGTTTTTTCTGTTGTGAGGTGCTGAAACGCGTCACAGTCATCACCCCATTGCTTCGGTAATGTTTTCACAGCTCATGTAGAAAATCACGTTGTCCAAATGATCTCTTGAATATGTAAAAATGTGCTGCCGGCTTTGCCGAAGCTCAACAAAGCCCTGTTCCCTCACAGTTCTGTGATCCACGGGGGGCTTATATTAATCACAGGATAATTCTGATAGATTTATCGGCATTATTTCAGGATGTGGTTTCTCTCTAGAGATGATTCAGCCTGGAAAAGCTTCAAATCTAAAAATGGGAGGTAAGGTGGGAGAAATGGAGCAAGAAAGAAGGAATGGGAAAGGGGGAGGGAGGGAGAGATAGACAGAGAGAGAGAGAGATATGCTGTGGTGACTAATCATTCCCATTTGAGATTCAGAGAGACAGAGACTCCCTGAGGCAGCCCCCCCCGCAACACGCGCACAGTTTACGAATGTCGTGTAAGAGATGTTAAAGTAAAGAATGGATCTGTACACGAGATTCGGCCATTGCAATTCCATGATGTGCTTATACACACACATACACACACACACACACACACGGACAGACTGTTAATGTTTAAAAAGCCATCCCCTGGGTGAGTCTGCTTAGAAAGGTCACTATGTGAATAATAAAGCAGCATATTTTAATAAGCCAACTGTGCAGGGTTATTATTAAGCTTGAATAACAACACCATTGTTGTGCTCTCATTTTTCTGTGCTCTCTCTCTCTCTCTCTCTCTCACTTTTGCCCTCTCTCACTTTTAATGCTAATTACTTTATTCTGCAAGTTCTAATTAAAAAGCCGATTAAACCTTCTAGTCAAGCAAGTCCCTGTCAAGCTAGTCCCTGTGGACTTAGAAGAAGAAACCTGGGCTATGTCTGTGTGTCTGTGTGTGTATGTGTGTGTGTGTGTGTGTGTGTGTGTGTGTGTGTGTGTGTGTTTCTAGGTGTAAGGTTAATGGTTTTAAAATGCTGTTTTTCCATTTCCTTATAGGAGACAAGAAGGAACTGTCATGACGACCGAAATGCAGGAGATTGCCATCACGGAAGACAAACCTTTACTTACCGGTCAACCAGATGCCGTGAAGGTCAGTTACACACACACACATAGCTGCTTGTAGGTAAATGCTTACATATAATGTAATAGTAATATAACCTATATTTCTGCTCACGGGCCTGAAAGTGTACAAAAGGAAGCACAAAAGTAGCATGTTTAGAAGCATGTTTGAAATATAAGCATTATATTCCTTTTTCAAGAATTTAAATCTGAATGTACAGATAAACATCATTATATGATTATACCCTTGAAGCTCATGTCACAGCCCTACATCTTGTGTTCACACGGCTCCTTTTCCACTGCACTGTAGCTCTTAGACGATACATACCGTATCAGGGATATGGTACCTCGATACATTCTGGGCTCGACACATTCAGAACTAGACTTGAATACTAAATATAATGTCCAGTGTAGTAATGCAAGGCGGATGATTTTGATATTAAGAAGCCAAAGTGAGCTGAACATTAGTCACTAGATAGATTTTAGTCTGTGGGGGATTTAAACTATAGTTTTAAAATATGTTATAACAGAGGGATCTGTGCACGATTTGAGGACCTTTCTTGTTTCTTGCATATTAAATACACTGCATTTGGCTTCAGTTTTCCTAATATCGGAGAACTGCTTGTTCCAGAGATCTTTATTTCTGCACTACCAGACGTAAAACTAAGCCCAGCTTTTCTTGGCTTAGGGGTTTTTTTTACGTCACAGATGATACTGTCATCAGAGCTTTTGTTCGCGTCATCCCTCCTTGTAAAGTCACGTGAAGCTTTGGTCTTAGATCATTCGAGGGCTCAAATGATCTCATTCGTAACGAGCTGTAGTGCCAGGATTATTGCTTCCATATAAGGCTGTTTCTGAGCTTTATGTTCTGGGAAATAATTACTGCTGCAAGGCATTGGTAGGCTGCTATAGGTTTTCAGTCCTGGTCTGCTGCTTAGTACTTATAGAGACACCTACTGGTGATGTGTAGAACTGCATCCAAAGTGTAAACCCCAGTGGAGATGCAATAGAAACTACTCACTCAATACATTCAAGTAGAAAATGTATTTGTACTGCAGCATACACGATTCATGGGCAGAGACCATGTGTTATTTTGAATTCCAAGACATTTTGGATCGCTTCTTTTGCTCCGTACAATACGAACTGAATGGTTTTCAAACTATATAAAGTTATAATAACTATAAAAATGCAGTTATACAGCGGATCTAAGCATTAACATTTGTAAACAAATCTTGTGTATTTATTGTATATCCAAAACGTATATAAATTATAGATATCTCAGAAAGGTCCAGTCGAAATTGCAAATCGTGAATTTTTCCTTCTCCTATAAAGCTATCATTCTTGAAAGGTTTTGTACTGACAACAAAGACATATTCTTGTGTGTTTGTAATGTAGGTTGATAATTTAACCTGTATATTTGCCCGCATATAAGTTCTTCTTTAGTTAACTCTTATAAGTATAGAGCTCACATATTACTTTCAATGTAACTTTATTGTAGTTACTAATTAATACATCTTTACTTAAATTATAAGGTGTGATTGATCATGTCCTGGTTATAAATATCTATAGATGTGCCATGTTGTATCACTCATGCCTGTACAGTAAATGTGTAATAGATGCCACTTCATGTCTTTCTGTGTAGGAGGCTGAGATCGCAGCCAGAATACTGCTGGACCAGGGACAGGTAAGACACTGAAAAGATGGTGTAACAGAAATAGGGGGATGTGTCATATCCATACTTGTCCATAAGCAGCCTGTACTTTACTGTATGTTTTTTTAAATGGGCCTCTGTGTATGTGTGTTTTTAGGAGCATAGCATTGAGACTCCACACGGTTTGCTCCATGTTACTTTGCATGGCACAGGAAACACCCGCAGACCAGCCATACTGACCTTCCACGATGTAGGAATGGACAGTAAGTCACACATACACACACACACACATGCAGTGATAAAATGATTTTAAAGGAATTCTTGGGTATAAAAATAAAGTCTTAGTTCAATTAAATTCAGAATTTGTTAGTATAGCACGACAGGCATCACAGAGAAGCTTTACAGAAGCTTACAGAGTCTGTGCCACTATTAAGAAAGCAAGAGGCAATAATAAATGTAACTAAAGAATGAACTTTGAACAGATAATTATTAATAATAAATAATGAGTAATCAGATGGGGTGCGCCTAACTGGTCAGTTGTGTCTTACACTTACTGTCTTTTTTAGGCAAAAGCTGCTTCTCCACTTTCTTCAAGTTTGAGGAGATGCAGGAGATTGTGAAGAACTTCACTGTAGTTCATGTGGATGCCCCAGGACAAGAGGAGGGTGCTGCCCCCTATCCTGTAGGGTATGTATCTCAAATACAGCTGATAAGTATTGGCCGGCCTCAGATGTTCAAAGCTTAATATTAAGACTTGTAGTGTGACAAAAAATGCATTGCCACACTTTGACATTATGGGGGTGATTTGAAAGGTTTGCTGTAGCGGCAATGAGAATGTTAATGACACATGAAGTCAAATTTACTAATGACAGCTTGGTAGGTAGATGGTTAGGATTTAGGTACCATAATTGTGATTATATTTTAGGCCATGCTTTGGATTTCTGAAGCTACAGACTTCTTGTTTCAAAGAGGGATCAGTATGAGGTGACAGAGGCCAGATTCATTTAGTCATTCATCAACTTTCAGGTTATTCACAAATGAAACAAGACAAAAATGTGTTTATCTCCATATCTTAGACAGTAAAGTATGTGAGGTTTTGGGGTTGTTTTAAATTCTGAAGTTGCTAAGATACATGGCATCATGAACTTTATCAAGTAACAGAAGATTTAAAATGAAAAATTTTGGCTGCCAAAAAGGATGTTGATTCTTCAGACAAGTATCCAAAACATCCATACAAATCTACACAAAAATCCTTCAGTGGCTGCTGAATCAAGTTTGTGACCTGGCCATCAAAGTTCCATGACCTAAATCCCAGTGAAAAGTCCCAAAGAGAGTACCGAGGACTGGAGAGATTCTATAAAAGTAGAGTGGGTTCAGATTGTGTGTATTTGCTGTATTCTCTAATCTTATCCAATGTTATGGAAAAAGACTAATTGCTATTATGATGGCAAAAGGAGGCTGCACAAATTACTAAATGCGGTGGTGCCAATAATTGTAACTTGTGGTTCAGTTTTATCTTTCCAACCACAGAAACAATTTGATCACATTGCAAGGTGTGCCCGTATAATTGGAGTTGATTGTATGTGTTACACATGCAGAGAATGTAGTGTAATAACAGTATGCAAATCTACAACACTACTGTTGACATTGCTTCATGGATATATCCAGAAAATGTACCTATACATTTTATACTTTGGTCAACAGTATGTCCACATTCCTTGTATGACTGGAGTACTAAGAGGCATCACTCATCATATCTTTCTATTTTCTAGGTACCAGTACGCATCCATGGATCAGCTTGCAGAAATGATTCCAGCTGTTCTACAATATTTCAAGTGAGTTGATCACCTCAGTCATATCACAGCAGCAATTATAAAGATATTTAATAGACACAAATTTTAATACACTAATAGCTTTGTCCTGTTTTTACTGGCTTTCCAAGGCATTTTTTGAACGATGTGATTTATTTCACATAAGAACTTGCAATGACTGCAATAAAAGCCAGTGGAAATGGAAGCTTGCTTTACTTCTTTGTTATTATAACAATACAAAGGTTGGCATCAAAGATGCCAGTATTATTTTTTCGTGGATTTCTGTAAAAGTTTTATACACTGAACATAGTTTGGTAGTATATTGATAATGCCCATCACATAATTGGGAAGTGCAAAAACAAGGATCACTTTGTGTCCACCAGCTGGCTTAAGCACCAGTAATCTTCTGTATGTTTCCAATGGTACAGTTTCCGTACTGTGATTGGAGTCGGAGTTGGAGCAGGATCTTATATCCTTTCAAGGTTCACGGTAAGCTTTCCTCCATCTCCCTCTGTTTGTTTTTTCTCTCTGTGTCTCCCTGTACATTTGTCTACCTATATTATGGGTCCAGTCAGATTCTATTGCAAAAGTGATCAAATTGGTTTTTCCCTTTACTGTTGAGAATGTTTAACCACTCAGCTGGTAAACATCAACTTCCCCAGTCCTTGTATGAGGCAAATATCTCCTTAATTTTAAAAAAAGGTAAAGAAGAAAGAAATCCATCATCATACCGACCCATATCTCTTTTGAACTCTGATCTTAAAATCTTCACTAAGATTCTTGCTAAGAGACTAAATAATTGTATTGGGAAAATTGTTCATCATGACCAGTCTGGTTTCATTCCTGGTCGTTTCTCCTTTTTTAATGTCAGGCGACCAATGAATATCTTGTATACTAGGTTTGAGCCTCAAGCTAGTATTGCAGTTCTGGCCTTGGATGCAGAAAAGGCGTTTGACCAAATTGAGTGGGACTATATTCTAGCTGTAATTAGGGAATTTGGCATGGGTGATACATTAGTCTCTTGGGTGAGAATGCTATATGCTCATCCTAGAGCTTCGGTTTTAACCCATTTTAACAGATCATCTCAATTTTTATTACACAGAGGCACTCAGCAGGGCTGTCCTCTCTCGCCCTTGCTTTTTGCAATTGCAGTTGAACCCCTAGCCCTTGCCATTAAAAAGAACCCTTTAATATTGCCCCCAAATTTAGGCCAAATTAATCATCATATTTCTCTCTATGCAGATGATATTATTTTGTATCTCCGCAACCCAGAACAGTCTGTACCACCCCTGCTAAATTTACTGGAAACATTTGGTAAACTCTGAGGATATTCAGTAAACTGGCAAAAAAGTGAATTTCTGGCAGTGACTAAAAATATAGATTCAAATGTTATGGGTAGTCTTCCTTTTAAAATAGCCACAAGCAGATTGAAATATCTGGGTCTTAACATATCTAGAAACCTTAAGGACATATACAAACTAAATTTTTTACCTATGCAAAAAAATCTGAAAACCAGTATAAAACAGTGGAGGACCCTACCATCATCAATGATGGGGTGGGTGAATGCCATTAAGGTGGTGATATTACCCAGATTCCTGTATCTTTTTCAGAATCTACCAATTTATTTGCCCAAAAAGTTTTCAAAAGTTTGGATTCTATTGTACTGCCATTTATATGGGGCTTTAAAGCACATAGAATATCTAAATTGCAGGTGTGTAAGCTTAGAGCATTAGGGGGGTTAGGTTTGCCAAATTTTCAACACTATTACTGGGCTGCCAATTGTAGAGCCTTAACTTTTT
>JBBIGA010108551.1:0-10709 GCA_037576975.1 Alestes dentex | reverse complement strand
GCTATAAGAAGATTGCCAACACCCTGAAACTGAGCTGCAGCACGGTGGCCAAGACCATACAGCAGTTTAACAGGACAGGTTCCTCTCAGAACAGGCCTCGCCATTGTCCACCAAAGAAGTTGAGGGCACATGCTCAGCATCATATCCAGTGGTTGTCTTTTGAAAATAGATGCATGAGTCCTGCCAGCATTGCTGTAGAGGTAGAAGCCTGTCAGTGCTCAGACCATACGCCCGACACTGCATCAAATTGGTCTGCATGGCTGTCGACCCAGAAGGAAGCCTCTTCTAAAGATGATGCATGAGAAAGCCAGCAAACACTTTGCTGAAGACAAGCAGACTAAGGACATGGATTACTGGAACCATGTCCTGTGATCTGATGAGACCTAGATAAACTTATTTGGTTCAGATGGTGTCAAGGGTGTGTGGCGGCAAAGAGGTGAGGAGTACAAAGACAAGTGTGTCTTGCCTACAGTCAAACATGGTGTTGGGGGTGTCATGGTTTGGGGCTGCAGGCACTGGGTAGCTACAGTTCACTGAGGGAACCATGAATGCCAACATGTACCGCGACATACTGAAGCAGAGCATGATCCCCTCCCCTCGGAAACTGGGCCGCAGGGCAGTACTCCTACATGATAACGACCCCAAACACACCTCCAAGACCACCACTGCCCTGCTAAAGAAACTGAGGGTAAAGGTGCTGGGCTAGCCAAGCATGTCTCCAGACCTAAACCCTATTGAGCATCTGTGGGGCCTCAAACGAAAGGTCTCTAACATCCACCAGCTCCGTGGAAGAGGATTCCAGTTTAGACGTTAATGGCTGTGTGTTTAGTTATTTTGAGGGGGTACAGCAAATTTACACTGTTACACAAGCTGTACACTGACTACTTTACATTGTATCAAAGTGTCATATCTTCAGTGTTGTTCCATGAAAAGATATAATAAAATATTTACAAAAATGAGAGGGTTGTACTCACTTTTGTGAGACATATATATGGCGCGGGGAAGGAGCGGGATATTTCTTAATGGTGTAGCAAATATATCAAAATTAACTAGATGGAAATAAATAGTCCAACTACGCCACCCTGGGAGTTTCACCCAGAGAATATGCACCTAAGGCACGCAGGTTCGCTCTTCAGTAGATAAGAGGCGTGGTTCCAGTTTTAAAATGAATTATCTTTATTACAATATTAATAAAAACCATAAAATGCACACGAGAATGAAAGGGCTGGAACAATTGTGGCTGAGGCTTGCCAGTGGGGTGATCCCTGTGCGAGCTTTGGATGGGTATTTAATAGCAGGAAAATCAGTCAGCTGGGAAACAAAGCCCTTGACAATCAGGATAGAAATTCTATGTCTTAGAACATCCTGTACCCCTCATGGTTCTGGGTCTACCCTGGTTGAAACTACATAATCTTGGATTGGGCTCTGACCGTGCATTGACTATCATGGGCTCAACGCGGTCACTGTTAAATACCCGCATCCTCTCCCTCTCATCCTCGAGCAGCTTCGTGGGGTGAACATATTTACTAAGCTTGACCTGCGGAACGCATATAATCTCGTGCGCATTAGGGCAGGCAACGAGTGGAAGACTGCATTCAGCACCACATCTGGGCATTACCAAATGGCCTGGCAAAAGCTCCGTCGTGTTTCCGGGCCTTCATGAATGATGTATTCCGGGATTGCCTAAATACATTTGTAACTGTCTATTTGGATGATATACTCATTTATTCAAAGAACTTCACAGAACATGTTACACACATTCGCGCAGTCCTTCGTTGCCTGCTTGCACACAAATTATATGTCAAGACCGAGAAATGCGAGTTTGATGTTAAGGAAATCTCATTCCTCGGCCATCGTATATAAAGTGAAAACGGTGACTGAGTGGCCAGATCCCATGACAGTCACAACTGCAAAGATTCCTGGGGTTTGTGAACTTTTATCGTACATTAGTACTGTGGCAGCACCGCTAACCAGCCTACTGAAGGGGAAGCCCAAATTTCTTAAAGTAACGCCGGCCACCCAAGCGGCATTTTCGTGGCTAAAGGAGCTGTTCACCTCTGCGCCGGTGCTGAAATTACCCAATCCAGTGCAACCATTTGTAGTGGAGAGAAACTATGACATTGCCAGCTGAGAACTGCTGCCGGTCAAAGCAGAAAAGGGTGGCGGCATTGGTTGGAGGGAGCTAGACATCCCTTCACTGTGTTCACTGACCACCAAAACCTCGAGTACATCCGGCAGGCAAAACGACTTTGCCCTTGACAAGTTCGGTTGGCTCTGTTTTTCAGTAGGTCCGACTACCTGATTATGTATCGCCCAGGGTCAACAGGAAAGCTGATGCCCTCTGAAGTATCAGAAACAAATGAACCTATCATTCCTTCTATGCTTGTGGTAGCATCCATCAGTTGGGATTTAGACTGAGGCTCCACTCGCATGAATCTGCTCCACACACAGGTCCAGAAAGAAAAATATTCGTACCAGAAACTTGGAGAAGTAAAGTAATTGAGTGTGCGCATACTACGCCAGCTACTGGGCAGCCAGGGGTCCACCGAACTGTAGAGGTGCTAAGTCAGAAGTACTGGTGGCCTTCTTTGAGAGCCAACGTGGAAAGGACGGTACAGTCCTGCTCTGTCTGCGCCATTTCAAAGACACCACATCAGCTACCTACCGGTAAATTAATGACCCTATCGGCCTTGGTCTCATATAGCACTAGACTTTGTGATGGACCTCCCAGTATCCAAAGACATCCTCTCCGACCTAGGTCCCCAGTTTATTTCCCACGTTTGGGCTGCTTTCTTCAAGAAACTGGGTTCAAGAGGTTTGCGGATTGGCACCGGTTTACTTGGCAGGTGATAGGGTCTGGCTCTCCACACTCCACAGCAACCATGATAGTAATGTGGTAAAAAATGCCTAAAAATGCCTATTTTTATAGTGTAAACCCTAAATGTGCCCCCAAATATGCTCCAAAAACACTTCAATTTCATTTTAAGCTCAGCCTAAGATATTACCCTGAAAGAAAATGTAAAGGTGAACAGGTAAACCTGTATTCGTACTGTACAGTTTACACTGAACTGCTAGAATGTAAAATACCGATGTAACTCCTATATATATACTGTTCAGTAATTCAAGCATGTTTTCTTTGGTATAAGCAGGGTAAATACAATAATAAATGAATTTAATTTGCAGTAATAAAAATACAGGGTTTTAAGAAACATGAGAACACTCGAGACGCTCCACGGGGGAAATTCTGGACTGCAGCTGCCAGAGGTGCAAAACAGATCAGCAGCCAATCAGCAGCAAGGAAAAATAAATTACGTTCTCGGATTGGCTACTTTCAAACCTCATGCCTCTGAGTACAGCGTTTTTCAACATCCCAAGACGCACTTTCCTTGTGTTCTCCGGACAGCACCAAAAAATGTATAGATATATTTCATATGGAAATGTATCTGAATTTACATTAATATTTGTTACAAAATTAGTAAATTAAAAAAAATAATTTAGCGCTAAAATACAAGAAAAATTACACATTGCCACGAAAAAAAAAGCTGTGATGTCTGGACCTTGTCCGCCACGCCCCCTCATACTCGTGCTAGGTTGTTTATGTTTGGGCTCATTCCTGAGCTGCGCTACATTTTGTTAACTATCATATGTTTTTTTCAAAAACAAATAAATTTGCATTTAAAGGATAGTTTTTTTCTCATAATTCTCAGTGTGAGGTTGAGCTTATTGACCACAGAGACATTTTTTTATACTTTTTACTCATTTTATAATCCACATTCTATTTGTTTTTGTTTTGGTGAAAAAGTCTATAATTATAAATATATGTCACCTGTGTTTGTATGTATGTACAAACACAGGAGACATAATATATTATATTCCCTGCACATCCTTCCATAAATATCTCAGGCAAATTAAATGAACCCTTAATGAGGGGTCAGACTGGCATTCTTTTCACTGTACATTCATATATTATCATCATTCTCAAGTTTTTGCAGTGTGGCAGCAACAGTTAGCTTACAGTGCCAGAAGTAGCTACAAGAGCCATGCATCTGACATTTTTTCATCTTCTGGGCCTAATGATTAACAACCGAGGAACGGTTCAGAGAAATCTTTTGTTTTTCTCTCTTTTGTTTGTTGTTCACGACATCTTGATTCATAAATTAGATGTTATTGATGAGTTGATACGAGTCATTTGAAAGCAGAGGTGCATCAGAATCAGGATCAGAAAACTTTATTGATCACAGAGGAAATTGCTTAAGTAATGACTGCAAAGACACACAGAGGAACAGAGACAATAACAATTGAAAAAAATAATGTCTGTAGAACAAAAACTGTAATGTGAAAATACACTATGCTATATACAGAAACGCTGGGTGTAAATAATAAAAATAAGTAACACAGCTGAGTGACATCTGCCAATACAAATGGTAAGTTATTGCACTTAGTAGAGATCAGAAGTATAAGTAATTTTGTCTGAAATGGACCTGGGGTGTATTGAAACATGATAACACGTATGAACTTTTGTCGAGTAGCCCACCTTCATTCGCCCCCCGCATTCCAAAACACAGCGCTTTTAGCCGATGCTAACCTCAAGGCTGATAATGCTAGCGCTTGGGGCATCATGTAGACAGTGCAGATAAATCACTATTTTTACACCATTAACAAGGCTCAAAGTAGCTCCGCATGTCATTTCTAGAATTCTGAGGGCCCTGACATTTAAAACGAGACATTGAGAACTTTGAAAGTGCAAAGGTAGTTTATTAAAAAGACAGTTTGTACAGACAGTACCTTCAGGGAATTTTCCGGTCATCGCCATCTTGAAATTAAGGCACGATAAGTCGACTGACGAGCACGAATGAAACTACAGAGTAGACACGTGAATACTCCCATTAGTTGTAGACTGGAGTTGGTGCAACAGAAGAACTGCAGGAACACCGCAAAAAAAGAGAGAGAGAAAGACGGCGTGCAGAGGAAGCTGCTGCAACCACAGACCTAGTCGCAACACAGCCTTGAACTTCTGGGAATTGGTGGTGTACCTGCCGGTGCTGTGAAGTTATGCCCACCATAACTTTTGCAAGGAATGGGACATTTTCCTACCTGTTCGTTCATGCTCGTCAGTCGACTTATCATGCCTTAATTTCAAGATGGCGGTGACCGGAAAATTCCCTGAAGGTACTGTCTGTATAAACGGTCTTTTTTAAATAAACTACCTGTGCACTTTCAAAGTTCTCAGTGTCTCGTTTTAAATGTCAGGGCCCTCAGAATTCTAGAAATGAAGTGTGGAGCTACTTTGAGCCTTGTTAATGTTTAACACCCGATAAGAACATTGCACATGGTAGACTGTTGCATATCATTGCAACATCTATCCATTTTCTACCCCTTTATCCCGCCCTCGGGTTCGCGGGGGGGACTGGAGCCCAGTTGCTGCGGGCAAAGGCAGGGTACACCCTGGACAGTCACCAGCACATTGCAGGGCCACATACAGAGACAGACAACCATTCATGCGCACATTCATACAATTGATCTGTCCCCAATGTACGCATGTTTTTGGCAGTGGGAGGAAACCCACACGGTCACAACATGCAAACTCCACACAGAAAGACCCTGCGCCCAACCTCGGAGTCGAACCCGGGAGTCGAACTCAGGACCTTCTTGCTGGGAGGCAGCAGCGCTAACCCCTGTGGTTAAAGATACTGTACTTCTCAGTTTGTTCACCACATTGTCGAATGGGTGATCAGCACTGTCCATGATGGACTGAAATCTAGACAATGTTCTCCTTTCAGCCTAATAACATATTCACACTAATCTCCTATTCACACTAATAACAGATAAATGAGTTAAAAAAGTTGAATGTGTATCATCAAGACAGAAAGTGCTAACTCAACAGCTGATTTGGGGATTTTGTCAGTTTTGCAAATACCAACAAATCTGGATTTGATTTTGTCAGTATTTGCTAAAATTTACATAATATCAGTGGCAACCTCAATGGTAGTTAGGGAGCTGCCCCTAAGATTGACAGGTTATGAGCTTGAATCCCAGGACTGCCAGTGGCACCACTGAGGTACCCTTGAGCCAGGTACAGTCCCCACACACTGCTCCCCGGGTGCAGCGTTGCTGGCTCACTGCTTCACTGGTGAATGGGTTAAATGCAGAGGAAGAATTTCACATTGTTCACATTGTGAAATACCTCCTAATTATGCAGGTGGTTAAGGTCAAGCACTATGTCCGACTGTTGAAGGCCTTACCAGTGCGAAAGGTTCGTTTAAGTTTCTATCTATCTAAATACCCCAGGAAAAAACCCTGACTCTCATTTTTCACTCTCATTTTGTTTTTTCTGCTCATCCGATGGTTTGCTCTTATTCTGCTTTTCACTCTCTCCCGATAAATACCCAGCCTGAACCTGAATCTAGCATCTTTTCTCCATCATAGCTACTGGGTAGCATGGCTCGTTGTGTCTGTCTGTGTTCTCTTAAACAGAGTGGTTAGAAGTAGTATGTCTGGTGGTTCCCTCTTCAGTGTCAAAAGTACCGTCCAGGAGGAGCTAAGCAGGTGGACCTGGAGCTTCCTTGGTTTCCTTCCTCTACTCAGTGGTGGGCTTCAAAAAAGTTTTCTGGAACTATTTCTGTTTTGCTGTGTATCTGAAGCAACACTGAGTCAAACCCCAGGCTTCTGAAACTGTTACTGTGTTTCTGGACTGTTTTTCTGAAGCAGCACTGATTCCGGCATGCTGCATGAAGACTGTTTTTGTTCGCTGATTATCAGAAGCTAGACTGTTCTCAATGTGCCCTTTGTGCCACATTTCCCACAGTTAAGAATTACCAGTACAGGCTCCTGACTGTGTAACCATGCCAATTTAACGTGGTTTAATGTGTCTATTTAAAATCATTTAAAATATAAAATATGTATTTGTTGTGAAGGGTTTTGCACCATGAAACGCCAACCATTTCTGAAAATAAATGAGTCAAGACTGACAAAACAGTGGTGGAATGTTTGGCCTCTTATAAACTTTTTGTCTGATATGTTCATCTTGATAATTGTGCCTTGACATTATTGTGAGAGAGGAGCATCTTTTGTAGCACTCATGCAGTCAGTCTGAGATGCTGCACAATCACCTTTTTAAAATCGCTTCCTCCATCAGTTTAGGATCATGGATGGATCTTGTCAGATAATTTCTATCTCTTGCTTCATATTACAGGATAGAATGGAACAAATGAGGAGTGTTCAGTGTGCAGGTGCAGGAAATTAATGAACAGTGAAACAATTTAAAGGAAGCTTTAATAAATGTACTGTGGTGAGAGTAATGTCAGAAATGTTTCGCTGTGCTTTGAAACCAGTAGTTTGGAGGAACAGAGCAAAGCTGACTTCTCCCTCAGTGGTTAGTGAAGTGATCATGGCAGAGTTTCATCTTGTCCTCTACAGGACTGGAAAAATTTAACTGTTTGCGGGAAGGCCAAAGATGAAATAGGGCACCTCTTCAAAAAGCCAAGCTTTATGCTTTCTGCCTGCAGCTATAAGAGACTTTGTGAGCTGTTTATCTATCCCCTTTTTCTCTCCATCTCTCTATACCCCCCACTCTCTCTGTCTCTATCTATTTATCTATCTAGCTACCCCTGCTGTCCTATGAGGCAGTTGCCTATAGTTCATTCATTGCTATGGGGCACTTAAGAATAAGCTTAAGAGTGCGTAAAGACCAGATTGAATATACATTCAGGAAAATGAATAAACAATAAGGATAAAGGGCTGTGTGTGCCTTCAGCTATCTGTGAGTGGCAGCAGCTAGCCAGTTGCCTTTTATATGGTCCTGGAAGCCTGAAATACTAAGTAACATTTGGAAATTCTGTTTTGAGTGATTCACTGTTCAAAAGTAGAGGATGAAGAAAGCCCAAGTAAAGTCTTCATAAAAATATCTTGAGGTTATTACTCAAAAAAGTAATTCTTAAAAAAACAACAAACAAAAAAACTACCCCTATGAAACTGTAATGAGATTATGTTACTGATTACTTACTGGTGATAATCACAGTAAAGGTGTATTTGAAGGTGTATCATGGTATTTTTTGTTCTGTCTCAAACCAAGTAAGCAAGTCAGTGATTATCTGCATTTTTCTGTTACTGCACAATTAATGTTACCTCTGTAGTTGTAAAATATATTTTATACATTTATACTGAGGGCAGCACGGTGGCGCAGGGGTTAGCGCTGTTACCTCACAGCAAGAAGGTCCTGGGTTTGACTCCCGGGTTGGGTGCAGGGTCTTTCTGTGTGGAGTTTGCGTGTTCTCCCCGTGACCGTGTGGGTTTCCTCCGGGAACTCCGGTTTTCTCCCACCGCCAAAAACTGCATTGGGGATAGGCCGATTGAGCACACTAAATTGCCCCTAGGTGTGAATGTGAGCGTGAATGGTTGTCTGTCTCTGTGTGTGGCCCTGCGATGTGCTGGCAACTGTCCAGGGTGTACCCCGCCTTTGCCTGTAGCAACTGGGATAGGCTCCAGCCCACCCTGAGTACAGGATAAAGGGGTAGAAGATGGATGGATACATATATACTGTGCCCTAACCACATTTCTGGAATTGGACGTACAAGAGACAGTACTCATTGACAACAGTGAATCTACCTTATATTACTTGAAGAACTGTAAACTCAACTCGCTCTCCCACATCAGGCAGCGTGCATGCCCACATCAACAACGCATGTAGAGTTTGCTAACACTGTTAGGGACTACATTGTGGCCAAATTCTCAAGATTAGCTATAATAACTCACACTTCCCCCCATTTCTGGGTCCTTGGTGCTTTATGCCTCATGATATCCACAAATGTTCCCAACAATTTGATTGTCTGACACAAGATTGTCCTGTAAGTTCATTAACATTTTTGTCTGTAGTTAAAGCTTTTTTACACTGCTAGCATAATGCTAATTTTGATTAGTTAAGCCTGACTCTTAATATAAGTTGCCTGTAAGTTATTTAAGAGTCTGCTGAGCTTGGTGAACAAAATTCTTTGTTTAGTATGAAATCTTTTATTTCTACAATGAGTTTGGATAGCTTTATATTTTAATAACCAAACTCATGCCTAGTTGGTGCTATCCATGATTTATGCATGTAAATATGGGTTAGCGTGATGCAAAAACATAAGACCTGTGTATTCTGCACATTTTCGGCATCAGGCCCACTCTGCTAGACCGCCCCTGATAATTCTCAGACACCTTTATATGCAGATGAAAATGTCTGCCAAGTAAAACTGAAATGTTGGCTCAGTAGAAGAATATGTCCCTATTACCCAAAGGAGACATTCCTGTGTCTACTGGTGATCCCCTCACATGTAGGTCTTTTGACAATTGACAATTCTATTGATAGCAAAACACAAAATGACAAAGACAAGCTTCACTCTGGAACAATACACAAGTAGAGAGGCACAAGACATGGTAAGATCTGAGAAGGCCCACTGAGAAGCCAGAATCATGAATTGAAAATAGCAGTGGCTTTTTTAAAAGGCTTTGAAGTGGCCTCAGACCAGGACAGAGGATGCTAAGACCTTGAATGCTTAGGCAATTGTCTTGATTAGCTGCCAAAACACTGTGCAAGATGTTAATTACATGAGAGCCATGAGAACTGCCTTACAAAATAAGGAAAAAGTGGAGTAATTGAAATGCAGGAGAGCCAAGCCTAAGGTTACAATAGATCCTGTCTTCAGGAAGCCATTTCACCTGCCAGTCAAAAGGAAACAGATATTTCTGCCATGCCTGTAGAAAAGGGTAACAGTTTTGCTATAGACATTTTGCTCTTGAAAAACAGACACGTTTTCAGTAAAAACTGGTGCCAAGACAGAATCTTTAAATGCTGCTTAAGAGGCATGTGAAAAGATGCGCATGTTTGTACACCGTGAACACTGTGAGAAAAAACAAAAAAAACAAAAAACAGATGCACATGGATAAGGCTAAATTCTTGAAATCCAAGGGTTTATGCTTGGGTTGCCTTGCACAGGGTGCCCTAAGGAAGTCTGTGTAAATCAGGTATGCTTACACAAACATCTAACTACCCTACAAATGCATAATCTGGGATGGACAAAGATACATCAAAATGTATTCTAAAATAACATACCAAATACTTTAATTGTAAGTATATCAAAATACACTATGTAATCTACAGTATTAACAGCATGCTACTGTATCTGTCTATTTTAAATAAATATAATGTTTTTATATAAAATAAAATATAAAACTTAATATTTATATCAGCCTATTTGATGTGTCTTTTCACCACTATACTCACTCAGTTAATTAAGGGTGTTTTCACACTTGGTCCGTTTCAGCCCTCAAAGCGAACTCAGAGCGAGTAATCAGAATTTTTTGCATATATGTGAACACACCAAACGAAGTCAGACCCCTTTGAAATGAACCAAACTGAGACCACCTCCCGAGTCTGCAGCACGGTTTGGTTAACTCGTGCGTTTTGAACACAAAGTGCTCCGAGTTCACTTAGACTGTTTTCGCCCTCTAGGCTAACTGTAGGTAGATCACGTGGGAAACCATATATGTCTATGCGGGAAACACAACAGAAGATGAAGAAATAAACTAAAAAATATGAATAAATGAATAAATATCATAAAAACAAAAACCTAATAAATAAACAAATAAATAAATAAATAAAGGGACTTAGAGATTCTTGTCAAGATCAAGTTTCTCTACCAAGCTGCTCAGACTCAAACTATTCTTGCTGAAGA
>JBBIGA010108540.1:0-10709 GCA_037576975.1 Alestes dentex | reverse complement strand
TCCATCTGCACACCTTCACCCACACCATCGTCCATCTGCACACCTTCACCCACACCATCGTCCATCTGCACACCTTCTCACACACCTTCATACATCTACACACCTTCACACACCATCATGCATCTACACACCTTCACACATCTACACACCTTCATACACACCATCCTACATCCACACACCTTCTCACACACCACTGTACATCTACACACCTGCATACACACCTTCAAACACACCATCCTACATCTACACATCATACCAAAGTTTATTTGTGTGCTTAAGGGGTTTTAAATTCATTATCACAGTTCACGCCCCCCACCTTCTCAATAGAGCTAATGGTGACTCCAGCAGCGCAGGAAACGATGAGGTGCCTGTCTTCGATATCTGGTCCGATTTCATCCAGAACAAAAGGGATGATGTGGGGCTTAACAGCCAAAAAAAGAACATCACTCTTATGCGTGGCTTCCTTGTTGCTGGTTGTGAAGTTCACACCCATTTTCTGAAAGATCAACATAAAAGAGGTCGGAGGAAAGAGTTACAAACCAGACACACTCTCATAGCCTATAGATGTTTAATTCTCTGTAAATATACAGACACGCTGGCCCGCTGAGGCTTAACATACTGACCCTGAGCCCAGACACTGTTGGCAGATCTGTATCTGGGGAACTGGCAGTGATCCGGTGAGCTGCGATTACACCTGAGATACAAACAGAGTACAGGAATAGACAGTGTGAAACCAGATGGGTTGAGTAGCCTAAACACGCAGTCAAATAAAAGCACTACTCCACCAATGGAATAGTGGTTCAAGTATAAGTAGGTCTGTATGCCTTGCAAAAACAACAAGTAGGAAGAATAAAGCCAAAACAGGTCAAAGCATCTGTACTGACTGAGCTCCCTCCAGAACTGCAGCATCAGCATCTAACAGCCTAGGAAAGTTTCTAGGTGGTCTTTGACCATTTTGGGATTTGACTGTTTTAGTCTAAAATTAAATGCAAAAGCTCAAAAATGAATAAGAAAGAATAGAATGAACAGGAAAATGAGAACATAATATGAATGAAGGAACTCAAAAATAATCTTTCCTCCCAAACAAACAGTCCTGTGCAAAAGTCTTGAACCAACACTCTATATTTTGCTTTGAATCAATCAGTTGGTGCAAAAATACTGTTTTTTGCCTGGCGAACTGTCTTATCTTTGGCATATTGAGTAGACTGAACGAAAGAAATGGGGACAAACACATCAAAGTGCGTAAAGATTCAAGAAGCCTAGATAGAGGAATTCCAACCACTCAGCATTCAGCACCACCAGTATACTGATCACCGCCTGATCATCTGGAATCATCTGCTCCTGGTTCTTCACTGTTTCAAGACTTCATTTAGATGTGCTTTGTTCGGCTTGGATGATTCATATGTAGGTCACTGTGTGGCTTAACAAACAAAAACATTCCTCTGAAACTGGTCAGGTTCAGGGCCAGGACTTTGAAAGTCCTTCAGGAAGCCTGGAGAACTGTTCCTCAAGACTACATTAAAATACAAGAAAGTCTGGTTCTTTGGAAGTAAAATATGAAGAAATGAGGGGTGGTTTAATAATTTTGCACAGAACTGAATTGGAGTCTTACAAAAAAGTAAAAAAAAGAGAAGCGAACATGCCACCAGTTACATAAAAGTAGACAAATATGCACAACAGCCTGGTAGAGATGGCTCAATATACACATGGCAATTCATGGATAACTCAGTTAAATGTGCTACAGAGTAAATGCTTTCATTCATACTCTTTTACATATTGATCTCTTCTCTTGACATCACAAAATCAAACATTAATAAGCAAGGAAAAAGTCTTTGGTTAATGAGTAAAATAAGGTTTAGGTCATGGTCACCACGACCGTGTCATGTCTGACCTGCAGAGGTGAAGCCTTTCACCAAGGCATGGGCCAACTGACCCGCTCCAATGAACCCCACACTCATGCTGCTGAATCAAGTAGCCCTGTAATCAGAACATTAAAAGTCATGTTTATTGACCACTGGAAATCAAACAGAACATGTCCGTAAAAAAGATCACCCTGCCAAAAGACAGCAGATCTGTCCATGTTACATAAACAAATACACTATATTGAGCAAAGTATAGGGACACCTGATCATTACACAAACAGTGACTTTAATGACACTGCATTCAAATAAATTGACTATGGAATCGGTCCCCCTCTTTGCAGCTATAACCGCTATAACCCAAATGATGTTCCTCACACCAGAGGTGGCCAGCCACCAAATAAACTGCACGTTTGGATTATTTCCATGATCTCCCACCCTCCTCATTATCTGATGGAGCTAATGAGTGCTGGAGCAGGGAAATTAACACAACTTCTCCAGGCCTGTTGCCATGCACTATTATTATACTGTAAATGCCTGGTCAGGGCACACAACAAACAGTGGGCCACGGTTTATCAGCTGCTAATCTTAATGCTGTACAGCAGTATCAAGCAGTCCACTATCTAAAATTAGCAGCTGCAAGATAACCCTTGCTTTATCAAACACGGAGCTTAAAGCGGCACACTTTTACTGATTTAACCTTTATAAAACCATCCCATCTGTCTGATGCATTCTGGCATCATTAATAAACGTAATTAAAAAGCCATCCTCCTCACAAGTCGACACATCTCGGCATATTCCTTGTCAAAAACATTTTCAAAAGCCTCAGTCTTACCTTCACAGCTCACTCCTGCGTTAAATAAACGTTAAAAGCCGGTTGACGGCTGAATAAAAACACCACTCCTGTGTCAACGTGGCTTCCTTCCTCTCCGCCCCATGTGCTCTGGAGAGCAACCTCGAGTGACGTGCTTGACAACCAATCAGAGAAGAGACTGGCAACCTTTCAGCCAATCACTCGCCCTGATAGGCTGGGCTTGTAATACAGATCTAGCATTGCATCATTTCCTATAGTGTATATGGAGGAGAAGCTATAATGTAGGTCAAGTCCACAGTCGGGTTCACATGAATGTAGGTTGAGTTTGTAGAGACGCAATGAAGCGTTCTGAACGTCAAGACCTAGTCAGGGCAGCCTATAGAGCAAGCTTTAATGTTTTTTTAGGTGGGATAAGTTAAGATAAGGTAAGATAAGATAAGAAAACCCTTTATTAGTCCCCTTTATTAGAAATGTGCATTGTTACAGCAGCAGAGTGAACATAAGAAAGTAAGAGCATGTACACACTGGATATATGTATGCATATATGTACAATGTGTGTAATATATATATATATATATATATATATAGATTTTTTCTAGGCGACTTATCCGGTAACGTAGTCAAAGTCGAGTCGACTAGTCGTTTGATGACGTCATCACACACGCAGCGGAGGAACACAGGTGTCCAACATTAACAGACAACATGACAATTAAACAAAAAAAACAAAGGCAAATGTCTTGAATTTCTTGTAAATTTGAGTGTAAAACAGAGAGTGGGAATAGCTTAAGCAGCCACTCAGCGTCCTCTGGACTGGACGACTCTCTGAGGTGCTAGTGTTAGCCGACGTTTGTGTTAATGCCCTAATGTATATATATGTATGAACACCGTAAATATATATACAAGAACACATTGGAGTGTCCTCAGTTGCTTGGTAGCTGCAGGCATTGACAAAAACAGTAATAATGCATCAGAAAAATTGCACAATGCACACATATTATACCCCAAAAAATTGCACATGATGCACCAGAAATATTGCACACAACATGTGATAAAAGTAGCTTGTATTCTGATGTACTATAGACCTACATTCACTTGACTTTGATTTTGTTCAGTAGACTGTAGACCACTGCAGTACATACAATGTCTTCCTCTATCTCTGCATCAATTTCTGGCCACAGAACAGCTCTTTGTTCTTGTCTGGATATTTCTGGGCTCCCTCAAACAGCACAGGGTAGCTGGTTCGAATGGTGTACGTTGAGTGTAGTTTTCCCAAGTGTTATCCAGGCTAATGCCTAAAATTCCAAAAGTCTATTCCTAAAATCTTTAATATGTTCCACTGCATGTCAGCAAACAGTAAATGGACCCATATGACCTGCAGACAGTGGTAAGCACCAACATAGCCTGCTGGCGCAGAGGACCCAGAGGATCTCACCTCACTTCCCCTTCATCTCACATTATCCAAAGTGAGAACATTCTTCCATTTCTGCAACTTTGAAAATATTGTTTCATAGGTCTCATAAATCTTTCAGAAATAAAAGTCATTGCGCAAGAAGAACGTGGGCACAATTTAGAGGACATTTTGGGCTGCAAGAAATATTTACCCTCTCAAATCATATGTTCACCCCCTCTTGTACAGACCCTGCATTTACGTCATGGAATCCCATATCGAATATATTCTTGAGCTGAACTTAAAGGCCTGATGTCTAAAATCTGTGACCTAATTAACAACATCAGCCCACACTGTTTTGACCTAAAAGAGGCCCAGGACACAGATCTCAGAATACCTTTAACAGATGACCAATGGAACTCTGCTTTAGACTTACTAAACACATCATCTTCTTGGATGGGAGGGACGGGAAGGAATATTTTAACACATCTGATAAATAATGCATTCTTGCACCAGGGATGGGTAAATGTCTTGTGCTTGTATTCGGCACATTTTACTTCTACATTCTACATCTATTCTGCATGTTGAGCACTTAATGACTGCAAGAATACAGTATCTGTCATGAAATTTTACTCATTCAAAGGCTGACTGTGCTAAATGTCTTGTCCTGTTGTTTTGTTGCTCTCTCTTGCTCTCTTTGCTCTCTGTATTTTGTCCTGTCTGCACTTATGTAGTCTCGTGGTGTTTCTGTTTTTGTGTTGCACCCTGGTCCAGGAGGAATGTTTATTTGTTTCCCTGGGTCCTCTGGCTTGACTTGTCTTTACTTTGTGTCTACACTTTTGGAATAAAACTTGGAAAATCAATGAAGGTGAAACTTGTCAAAAACTTTTATCAATGGGGGGTAGGGGGTGAGGGTGGGGGGTGGGCGAGGTGAGGGGACAAAACAAAACCCAATGAAAACAAAAGTTTATCTAGACTGGAAGCGCTAGCTTTTCCAAAAAGGCCACCATGCCCAAAGGGGCAGGTGCTTTATCACCTAAAGGCCCCCACCCAACATACCTGCCAGAGAAGAGGGCCTCGTGTTTTTGCAGAACCGAGCACTTAACACCAGACTACTCTGAATATAATCCTCAGCCACAACATTAAATAACATTAATAAGTAAATAACATTAATTATCTTGTTACAGTGGCACCTGTCAATATGTGAGATATTCAGCAAGTGAATAGTCAGTTCTTGAAGCTGATGCGTTGGAAACAAGAATAATGGATCTGAGCGACTTTGACAAGAGCCAGTTTGTGATGGTTAGATGTCTGGATCAGAGCTTTTCCAAAACAGGGAGTCTTGTGGGGTGTTCCTGGTCTGCAGAGACTGGGGGTGTTCAAATCTTTGCACAGAAAGAGACTGATGTCACTGACTGGGGCAGCTTAAACAGATGTGCTGCTCCGGTCAGTGACATCAGTCTCTCAACAACGATGTACAACTGTTTTCAACCCCCCATGTGGTTTCCACGAGGGTCAGGACACACACTGTGTCTCAGAATCTGCACACGTCTTTAGCTGGATTATCCAGGAATCCAAGCAATGCCCGCCTCCAGTCGGCCTGGCGTGCTGTCAGTACTGCAGTTTAGATCAAAAAGGTCTGCTCTTGTAATTCACACTGAGATCCAGCTAAAGTCAATCAGCCTTAATTACAAGTAAAGTAGGACTTCAGATTGCCCAATGATGACCCATGAAGAACAGATGATTTATTACCAGTTTGTTCAGCATAAAAGGGTGTTTCTGCAACAGTGGGCCCTTTTAGCCCCCTGTTATGCAATGATTATGCAATGATTACACAGACGCACGAAGACACAAAGACAAGAACAATATAAAGCATGATACAAAGTCAAAATAAGAAGGTACTCTTTTAGCATAAAGAATAGAACAGATGGTAACAGAACAGATGAAAAGCTCATTCCAACACGCATCAGTAATCATAGAAACTTTTTTCGTGAAGTTTTATTTAAAACTAGTGTTTATGTTTATAAAGTGGTTATACAGGTGTGTGATAGTTGTTATGAAGGGCTTGTGGCCTTGTAAACACCTCCCAGCAGCAAGATGGTAGTGATGTGTGTTCCCACACAATTGTTGGTAAGTGTAATCATTTATTAAGGATAATTTCAGTTAAAATGTTTTTGTTCCAGCTCTGAAATTAGTCCTCAAGTGCGTGGAAAAAAATGTTACAAACTTTCCACTTGAAACTGCATGAATGTTACATTAAAACATATATAAATAATTCGTTCAAAGAACACTGTTTTTTTTTCAACCAAATAAACTTATATTTGAAGGAAACAAAGCAAAAAGCAAAAGGACAAAAGTAGCCTTGTCCCTGGTGTCCCTTGGTGTTAGTTTCACTGGAAAGCAAAGGAAATGTAGTTTTACATATTTCCTATATGTCTTTGCCACCAGCTCACAATGAATGCACTGTGTATTATATTTACATTAGCAATTAATATTCATACTAAAGCAACAGTTCAGGAAAAAAAAACACATTTATAAACTTACTGTAGATGTAATCTGTCGGCCAAGACATATTCGGAGTCCAAATTTGGCTTCTTTCGTCATCCAATGTTTCATCAATGTGATACAGACTTGCTATCAGCTGTAGAACGGTCAATGAGTTTAGAGAAATGTGGGGGACTTAGTTACAAAAACATTCTGTATGTTGGTGACCATTAACTTCTAGTGTTGGAAACTTTAGCCTTGTAAACTAATTCAATAAAATTTGGACTCTAACATGCCTTGTACATGGCCACCATGTCATTGGCCATTTATACTCAAAAACAATGAAACTGCAAAAATACAGACCAATTTAATTTAGGTTAAATTCAAAATGATAACATTTCCTGTTGTTTTTTTTTTTTACAATTAATTATTTGTCTTACTGACTCTAATACTCAAAATACTGATGTGACAGCAGCAGTGTTCTAACTGCTGGAATGGGCCTTGATGTGCCATGTTTCATCATGTGATGCAGCCAGCTGGATCTAAAACGATGACCAAGTGCAGCGATAGGAAGGGAGAGGAATGCTATGTGCGGAATTGCGTTCATGCCTTGCTACTATTTATACAGCTGAATGTAAAGACAGAGTTCAAAATGCTGCAGCTGTTTCATGCCGTCAGCTGGGCAGCATTAGGTTTTTACTTTCCCCGTCCTGTGCTGGCCTAGCCGTGCACTCACACATTTTCTGCTCCAACACTCCTGTGTGTGAAAAATATAGGAAAAATACATGAAAATATATGTAAATATTGGTCACATTTTAAAACATGCCAATCCCTCCTTAGGTTTTTGGTTATGTCAATAAAATGTGCATACAGTACTCTGCAAATGTTTTTAATCTGCTATTCTCATGTGACACGAAACACTATGAACAGTTTATTTATTTAATAGCAACAGTGGAGTTCTGGAGAGAACAAAAGAACAAAAACAAAGCTTTAATCACACCTGATTCAAACCACTTTATCTTTTGATTAAAGCAATACTGTAAACAGTGCAAGCAGGCAGAGGCTGATGTGAAGTGTTTAAAGATTGATGGACTGGTGCTTGCATGCATCTGTTATTCTGCTGAGCTTTATTTTAATCAAATGATGTATTTGACTTCAGCCAGTTAACACGTTCTTGTCCAACAACTAAGGCCCTACTTACACTTAAAATGTATCAGGGTCCTATCAGATCACACAGCCACAGAAAACAGTTTTTTACATTATTTATGAGGTTTTTGTTCAGTTAGTTTGTGAACATGTACTTGTTATCCTAACTGCCCGGGGAAGAGGTAGGTTTCAGTCTCTGTCTGGAGACAATGAGGGTCTCAATAAGGGAAGTTCGTTCCAGCCCTTTGGTGCCAAAGCTTGATGCAAGTCTTCGACCTCTGAGAAGAGCTGGGCCCAGCCAGGCTGTTCTTGGTGCTCTAAAAGTGTGAGCTGAGACCCATGGTCTAATAAGTGCTGACAGGTAAGAAGGATCAGGATCATTTTTAGGTTTCTAAGCAAGCCCTACTAGTGGCCTAAGTCAGCGGCCCCCAACCTTTTTTGTGCCACGGACCAGTTTCATGTAAAACAATATTTTCATGGACCGGTACAGATACAACTAAAAACAGAGTGCATAAAAATACGAAGAGGCTCCCCAACGACGCTTGTTTTTCAGTCATTTTTGCTAGCTTGTGGGCTAAATTTTTGATGTACCGTATCACGTGACTGAAACGAGCGTTTTTTCAAAACGAAAGATCTTTCAGACTCTGATAATCAATCAAATATTTTATTCTGTCTTTCTGTGCGGCCCGGTGGTTGGGGACCTCTGGTCTAAATGATCAGATCACAGTGCGTCTTGGTGGTCTTTTATACTTGCACTTAATGCTGTTCACTTATGATCAGATCATCCAAGACACGTGTTAATGCCAAGTGTACACAGGGCCTAAAGGTGGTATAATGAGGAAAGACATCACAGACCTTTTTCTGATGGGTGCAATGTGACAGCTACAGCTATTAACAGCTATACATTTTATATCACTGTTTGTGGAATGAACATCTCATGGTAAACGGTACAAAGTGGAGTTCAGTTCAGTATTTTTGTCCTATTTCTATCATTTGGGAGTGTGCTTACATTCCACCCATGGACAATCATTCATTACAGTGCATAGAGGGAGTGCCAAATGACAGCCCAGCTGGTTTGTGAGTGTTTGGTGGCTAGTTTGTCGACAGGGTTATGATTTTGATTGGTCGACAGCAGGATCAATAATGGCAAGATGATTATGATCCAATTAGGGGCAACTGGCTATGTTTTAATTAACATTTTTGAGATCTGTAGTCAGAATGAAAACCAATCAACGCTCTTTAGTCAGAATGCCAACCAGACGGCACTCAATAGCCAGAATACCAACTAATCAGAATTCAGTATCCAAGAAAATCAATCAATCAGCACTCACTAGTCAGAATGGCAACTAGTCAGCACACAGGAACCAAAATGCCAGTCTATCAGCATTCAGCTAAACTAAACTAACTGAACTGAACTAAACTGCCAAGAAATGAACAAAATGCAACTCAGCGAACACAGTGAGCTGTGAAATGCTTTACAGAATGGCTGGAATAAAACGACATGCAGGTTAATTGTGCAATTACTGAAAAAGCTGAGCTGAATCTTGTATTGTGAATATATGGGTTTATTGCTTTTTTTAAGGATCTGCTGGAACTTCTTTTCTTTGTTTTTTTCCCCTTTATATTGGCAGAATTGGATAAAATACACAATATGTATACATGTATGTATATTTAAATATACAAATAAACACTTTCAAAAGCTTACAGTGTAGCTGATTTGACCATTTGTTGTTTTTCTGTTGTTGAAGCTTGTGTGTGTTTGTATTTGTGTGAGTGTGTGCAGACAAAACCTGCAGGTTGAAGATGTTTTATTTCAGATGGAACTACATCCTGGAAGGCATGAGTGGATTTTTTTTTTTGAATAACTCAATTAAATCCTCCCCGCGTGGGCACAATATGGCTGTGTGCGACCGCCGGAGCATGCAGACCCTCATTCGCTTTCACCCTCAAATCCCCTCAGATTTATTAAAAAATACAGCAATACATGAATCAGTTCAGTCTAAAAGGGAATCCGGGCGAAGCGTGGACGACGATTTATGTCACTGTGATTAGGCGGAGTTGGCATGTCGAGAGAGAGAGAGAGAGAGTGAGAGAGCTAAATCCACACACACACACACACACACACAGGCAGTTTCTCTTAAGGGGCTCGTTTTGTACCAGCAGAAAGAAAGAGAGAGGGGGGGGGCAAAGAGAGAGGAGAACAGAGAGAGAGAGAGAAGAGGGAGAGAAGAGAAAGAAAGAAAGAAAGAAAGAAAGAAAAAACAAAGAAAGGAAGAAAGAAAGAAAGAAAGAAAGAATGAAAGAAAGAAAACAAAAAAGGGAGCAATGAGAAAGAGATGGAGAACAGAACAGAGAAATAAGAGGGAGAGCAGGGAGAGAAGAAAAAGAAAGAAAGAAAGATAGAAAGAAAGACAGAAAACGAAAAAAGAGAGCAATGAGAGAGAGATGGAGAATGGAACAGAAAGATAAGAGGGAGAGAAGAGAAGAGAAAGAAAGAAAGAAAGAAGAGAGCAATGAGAGAGAGACAGAGAAAGAAGAGGGTAAGAGAAAAGGAGAGGGAGAAAGTAGGAAAGAATGAAAAAAAGAAAGAAGGTGGAAAAGAAGAAAGAGCAATGAGAGAGATAGAAGGGGAAACAAAGAGAAAGGAAGAGAGAGAAAGTAAGAAAGAAAGAAATAAGACAGAGAGACAAAGAAAGAGTTTCAAAGGAATGCTGAGAGGAAAAGAAAGGAAGACTGTAAGAGGGAGTGTAGAAAGAAAGGGAAAAAAAGAGAAACAAAGAGAGTGACAAACGTAGAGAAAAGGAAATTAGAGAGTAAGAGGATGCAGAGAAGACAGGAAAGAGTGAGAGGGAAGGGGGAGAATGAAAAAAGAAGGAAAGGGAAAGAATGGAAAGAGAGTATCTCACACACTGTGTGCGTGTCTTTGGGGGAGAGAGAGAGCCAGAGAGAGAGAGAGAGAGAGAGAGAGAGAGAGAGAGAGAGAGAGTGTGTGTGTGTGTGTGTGTGTGTGTGAGAGAGA
>JBBIGA010108529.1:0-10710 GCA_037576975.1 Alestes dentex | reverse complement strand
GTGTGTGTGTGTGTGTGTGTGTGTGTGTGTGTGTGTGTGTGTGTGTGTGTGTGTGTGTGAGTGTGTGTGTGAGTGTGCGCGCCCCTGTGGTGTCCTCGTGTCCATAGACCCTGGGATAGGCTCCAGGTACCCGTGACCCTAGTGAGAATTAAGTGGTTATAGAAAATGAGAGTTTGTTGTTCATTTGGAAATAGTTTCTAAATAACTGATCTGTCTTGCATATTAATCTATTTTTATTACTGGTGTTTTACTTTTTTCTAAGGCTGATGCAAGTTCAAATTTTTAAGAAAAATATCATTTACTAATTGTGTAACATAAATATTAATGTACATTCAGCTGCATTTCCATATGAAACATAACTGTATAAATTGTTGGTACTGTGCAGAGAACACAAAGAAAGCGTGTCTTGGGAGGTCTATTTATTTGGGAGGGATCTCAACCACTTCAGGGGAGCGTAGTCCCACTATAGTATGCACTACCCACTAATGTTGTCAAAAAGATCGATTCTCAGATACTAATCGATACTAAAATTTAGTATCGAGTTTGATATCAATTAGCACTGGTATCAATACTTAAATGCCAGTTTTGCATCTGCCGGTTCACAGTTTTCGACAGGCATTGCAGCGGGCAGCCCCTCCCCCAGCTACCTGGAGGACCCAATGTTTACATGACAGCCGGTTTGGGACTCATTTAAAGGTGCGTGCCTTTTTTTTCCTCCATAGAGAGCCAGGGGAGGCTTTGAGGGAGCTTTGGGGCTTTGGAGCCCTGGCTCTCTATGGAGGAAAACAGTGGCACACACCTTTAAATGGAGCATTTTGCCCTGTAGCTCCGCCGGGGAACAACCTAGCTCTGGGAAATTTTACACGGACCCTCAGCTCCTCCAGACCCATCGAACGTGGACGGCGGTGAAGCTCTCCTCCCTGCAGAACCGGCATGTCGGTCCCGTGAGCACGGACTTTCAGAGCTGAGTCACTCCGCAGGGCGAGCGCCCAGCCACGCCAGACTTAACACGACAGTAAAACTCCATGAGACCTTTCCAACGAGCCGTCATTTGTGCTGCGAAACTTTACAGAGACCCTCAGCACCCTCAGACCTATCGAATGAGGCCAGTCGCAAATCTCCTCCTTCAACTTCCCGGTTCGGACAGAGCCCTACTGTGACAGTGGTGACCTAAGGGTCTGTGTATGATACAAGTTACAAGAGCACTAACTCTGTCTACAGAGGTAACATTTGGTTATACATTGTTTAACATATAATGGAATACTCATGTCAAAAATTATTTGCACACAAGTTCATAATATTGTGGTATATTTATACTGGCATTACTGTTTGTGTGTGTGTCCCCTGTGGTGGGCTGAATAGCATTTTGCAGAGATATGTCACATTCAGTTGCTGTCGTAACTTCTTTTCACATTGAACATTCGCAAAAAATATAATATGGTTTCAGATAAATTTGTTGAGCAGAAAAGAGTGCAACAGGGAACACCATCCTGGGCAAAGAGAGCTTCACATCAAGACCCTCACCTGTGCCAGTTACAGAAGTGTGTGCAGAAGGTTCTGTAAACCATGATGGAAGAAGTATCCATGTGATTGACACACCAGGAATTTTTGGATCATTAAATCAATAACAAATGAAAGAACAATTCACAAGTCTGTTCCTGGACCTCATGAATTCCTGCTGGTGATCGGTATTGGGAGGTTCACAAAGGAAGAGAAGAATGCTGTCGAGTGGATTCAGAAAAACTTTGGGGAAGATGTTACAAACTCTACCATCTACTGTTCACCCATGCTGATCAGCTGGGACCCATGCCTTTGCTTGCATTCACCAATGAGAGTCAAGCTCTTCAGCAACTGATTGAAAGATGTGGTCAGAGATACCATGCATTCAATTATCAGAACAGAGGAAACAACAATCAGGTCACAGAGCTGCTGGAGCAGATAGATGCAGTGGTGGAGAGGAATGGAGGACAGCACTTCACAAATGAGATGTTTAAAAAGCCCAAAAATAGCTCTGTATGAAGGAAATGAAAGAAAAGTTCATAGAAGTTGAACAAGCAGCAGAAGTCGCACAGTCACAGAAGCAGTAGCACTGCCCACAATAGCAGCAGCAGCAGGAGAAGTACTTTTACTACCAGGGAGAAAGATAGTGTGTATTCTGGAGAGCCAGGAATACTGCTTTCAGGTCTGGGGATGGGGCACTTTACAGTGCAGCCAGAGAGGCCAAGGCATCCAAGAGGCCAAGCATACAGAAGGAGGATAGAGGACCATTTGAGGAGCAACAACACCAGGCAGATGTGGCAGGGTGTCCAGAACATCACCAGCTACAAATCCAGCAACTCCTCAGCCACTGTGGGTAACGCTTCTCTGAAAATCTTCTTTGCCTGCTTTGAGGCGACACCAACAGCAGCGCCACTACAGCCGCTTGTCCACAACAGACACACTATCACTGTGGAAGAGTGTGAGGTGAGGCGGGTGCTGAGGAAGGTGAACCTGAGAAAGGCTGCTGGACCCGACGGTGTGGCTGGACAGGTGCTGAAAGACTGTGCGGATCAACTGGCTGGAATCTTCACTGGTATTTCCAACCAGTCTCTGTCCCAGGCCACTCTCCAAGCCCACTGTCCCATCCTGCCTCAAGTCCTCCATCATTGCTCCACTGCCAAAACAATCCATTACAGTCTGAATGACTACTGCCCAGTGGCACTCACACCTGTCATTGTGAAGTGCTTTGAGAAACTGGTGTGGAGTCATATCATCGCCTGCCTGCCCGCAGACCTGGACCCATTTCAGTTTGCCTACAAGGCAAAGAGATCCACAGAGGATGCTGTGGCCACGGCCCTTCACGCTGCCCTGACCCACCTGGAGCAGCAGGGGAGCTATGCTGGACTGCTCTCCCACAATGACTGGTGTCCAAACTGGCAGATCTGGGACTTCCATCACTGCATCACAGGACTCATCTTACCCTGGCCATTGCCTCTCCCAGCCTTTGCCATCAGGAAAAAGACACAGAGCAATGATAACCAGAACAAACCACCTTATAAACAACTTTTATCCGAAAGCAATCATGATCCTGAGCTCAAAACAGAACTATTAGCCATAATGTGCAATATCTCCAATGTCTCTATAATGTGCAATACCTTCTCTCACTGTGCAATAGACAGTAAAAATCCAGTGCAATTTGTATCTTGTATTTTCATATTTATTCTACCAGTGCAATTTTACTATTTGTTTGTCATTTAATTCTGTCTTATTTTATTCATGTCTTTATGATATGCCTCACACTGAGTCAATTGCATCGTAAATGTAGTTGTTCCTTGGAAAAGTGACAATGACAATAAAGATTTGTCTTATCTTACCTTATCCTAAAGGTACAATTTTTCACTATGAATCTTTATTAGGCAATTAGGTCACCCTTTTCGATTTGTTTTAGGTCATTAGTCCATAAATTGAGTACAATAGTTCTGTGTGTAAATAGTAGTTGATGTTTTAGAGCTGGTTATGTTGCGGCTGCCAGACCCAAGGGTTATCCAGACTGGCGAGCACAGATTAAGCCATGAGAGAAACAAACGTTAGCATTCACCAAGTCAACTAAATAATAAACTAATGATTATTTTAAGAAAATCCAAACATGTTGGATGATAGAATGTGCACAACAATTAACGTGGACTAGAAACAAATGGCTCTGAGCTATGGAGACTTTAACCATGGCACCCTGAGTTGCAACATTATAAAACATGTATTTTACAATAAAAACTAACAATTTCATTTTTTAAAAAATGTACATTTTTGAATGTGTGAAATTTGACTCTACTTTCAGAGTACTGCTGTCAGAGTTAAGTGGAAACTAGAATATAAAAAGGATACCTAATACATTTATTTCTAATAAACTTTTATTTCTCATACCTAATAAAAGAAATAAAAGTTAGCATTCACCAAGTCAGCGATGATTAACTCTGTAGCCTTAAGGGGCTACAGAGAGTGATCAGAACACTGTACCAGATCAGCTGTACTGCCTTTGCAGGACATTTATACCAGGAGATACAGGACCAGAGGCACCAAGATCATTAGAGACTCGTCTCACACAGCAACTGTCTGACCTCCTGAAATCAGAAAAAAACACTTTACAGCTAAAACAATGACTCAGGAGGAAATTCAGTCCTCAGAGCATGAAACTCTTAACCAGCATAAAACTCTAACTGTTCATTATTACACAAACTGAGCTCACTACCTCACTGTACCTCACCTGTGTCTCTACCTCACTGTATCACTGCCTCTCTACCACACTACCTCACTGTATCTAACCTCAATAACTCACTGTACCTCACCTCTCTCTCTTCCTCACTGTATCGCACCTGCCCTCTGTACTTTAAATATATATATATGTATTAACCAGTAAACCAGCACACTGCACTAACTTACTTGTTATTGTCTTACTCAAGGTCGACTAAAGGTCACAACATATTCTACTTGTATATCTATGTATGTGACAAAGAATATTGAATATTCTTAAAATAGTTCTAGAATAAAATTCAAATTAAAGGAGTGTCGTTTTTTTCATGTAACTGTAAATTTGCCTTACATCTTCTAAAGAAAAACACAACTGTGGGTCCAGATTTCTTTTTCTCCAGCTGTTGCAGGGATATGTGCAACTCCATCAGCAGCTCTTGATTTAATCCAATGAAGGACTGATTAAGCCAAACCTGGTGTTTGTCTGGAATTTTAATACTGGGCCTTCAGGCAAACAACAAACAAATGTAAATAATGTACCATCACTGTTATCTGATGTGTCACAGATAACCATTAACTTAAACAAATATCTTATCACATCCCTTATGTTTACATCCTGGAAGAGGAATAGTAATGATATTTAAACAGTAAAATAGGTTACAGTACACTGCAGCTTAGAATCGGACAGATAGAAGAAAATGATTCCACTGACAGTACAACTTCAGTGACTTAAAGGACACTACACATTAATAGACAAGCACTCAGACATTTACAATCTGTCAGAGTTTGGCTTGCTAGCAGGTGTTTTTGCAAGTAGCTGCACAGAAGAAAGTGGGACCTAATTGTGACTGGGACTACCCAACAGAATATGACCACAAGCACAGGGATTCAAACCCATGACTGCATAAACTCACACCACTTACTTACTACCACTATCACAATCAGTTGTCAGACAACTTTATCTAAAGCAGCTAACAATATGAGGACACAATCAAGCTTTGGGAAAGTGTCAGAACTAGAGGCAAATGCTGCGTGCTGAATTTATGTAAGAGTCGTACAAGAAGATTAGGAGAGGAGATGCTCTCTGAACACGAGTCTACAGGAGGTTTTTGAAGATAGAGAGGGATTCTGCTGCTCTGGTCAGATTAGGCAGCTCATTCCACCAGTGGCGAACCAGAATGAGACCAGTCTGGACTGGGTTTACCTTGTGTGCAGGGATGGCAGAGCCAGACAATGTTCTTTGGAGGAGTGGAAGGAGCGAGTAGGAACATAAGCCTGAATGATGGGATTAAGGGAGCTGGGTGCAGACCCAGATCTCACGCTGTAGGCAAGAGTTAGTGACTTGAACTTCATTCAGGCAGCTATGGGTAGCCAGTGTAGGTCAAACAGCAGTGTCAGAGTACTGCTCACTATTTTGTGGGGGCCTGATGTGATGTGGAAGCTTGCACGTGTTTATGACATTTAAAAGACCTGAATAGCGGTGGAATCAAATAAACTAAGGCTGACCTAGGTGACCTGATGAAAACTAAGAAGGAGCCCAACTTGTCCTCGAGAGACTTTTTAAACTGATTACTAGTGAAACATTTTCTTGGAATGCTTTTCTATCTTTTTTTCATATATGTATGCAGTCTGCTCTCAGTGTGATCAGTGATAGATTAGCAGAGCTGGCCAAATGCAAACCAAACAAGAGAACTTCAAAAACCTAAAATACTTTTTACCATATCAAAAGACTAACCAAGAAAGAGTGGGCTCACTTGCTTTAAGTAAAATGGCACACAGGTGTTGTGGGTTGCCTACAAACTGCCATACCCTACCCTCTACTGCTTTCTGATGGATAGAAGGGGTGTAGTTGCCTGGCCAGAGCTAGACTTGTTGAAAGTGTAAGTGAAAGTGACCATTCTGTCACACGTGAACACACCACAGCACACAGTGTGAACAGCACAAAATTTTTCCTCTGCATTTAAACCCATTCGCCAAGTGAAGCAGCAGGCAGCCAGCAACACAGCACCCAGGGAGCAGTGTGTGGGGACTGTACCTTGCTCAGGGTACCTCAGAGGTGCTTAGCAGTCTTGGGCAGACCTGGATCTCTGCCTCCCTCTGCTAGCCAAAAGTCGTCTAGCACAAGGCAGAGCCCTTTTAAATGCATTCATTATCTGATATATTTTAACCAGTGTTGCTGGATCCCGATCCTAATGCTTTTTTAAAATTCTTTATTTAAGTACAGTTTTTGCTACTTGTTAATACTATAAATCAAACACTTAATTAACAATGAAGGAGCAGCACATCTGTAATCTGTTAGACATCGTTAGTAATAGGCCTACAATTTTTTTGTAGTCATGAAGCCACGTTTTAGTGAGAAAATGTGACTGCATGCACTAGAGACAACAAAGAACATGATCTTTAAGGATCCTCCTGGCATGCCTAGGTGGCTGTAGGCATGGTAAAGCAGGCAGATGATGGCATCATCCACTCCAATCTTTGCCTGATGGGCAAATTTTGCACTGACCTAAAAAAGGGAGTGGAGGGTGTCCAGGACCATTCTGTCCAACACCTGTGTGAGGTGAGTGCAACTGACCTGTAGTCCACAGCACAGGTATTTTCTTGTTACTGAGGCAGATCTTCAACAAGTCTCTATATAACAAGCAGGCACAGAACCTGCTTTTGCCCTCTGGGCCTGGCCCATTGGTGTGATGGATGCCTGTGTAGCTGTATGCCTCTTTGATATTAGTAAGATAAGATAAAATGAAATAAGATAAGATAAACCTTTATTAGTCCCACAAGTGGGAAATTTGCATTGTCTCGGTAGAAAGTGGACAGAAACAAATAATCTGTGTCCATTCATTCTGTAGAGCACTTATGCAGACGAGAAGGTCTGGATCACAATCTCCGTTCCAGTTCATCCCAAAGGTGCTGGATGAGGTTGAGGTCACAGCTCTGTGTGGGTCAGTCAAGCTCTTCCACGCTAAACTCCTCCAGCCACGTCTTTATGGAACTCGCTTTGTGCACTGGGACACAGTCATGCTGGAATAGAAAAGGTTCTTCCACAGACTGGGTCCACAAAGTTGAAAGCATGGTGTTGTCCAAAATGTCTTAGTCTGCTGAAGTATTAAGAGTGACTTTTACTGGAAGTAAGGGGTCTAGCCCAACAGGTGTGTCCCAATACTTTCATCCATATAGCATATATATGCCCCAACAAATTACACAAGCCCCCCCCTCCTCCTCCTCATGTCATTGAGCGGATGAAGCAGAACCCCTCTTTTGGTCACTTAAAGAGAATAAACACTATGAGAGTGAATATTGAGAATCACAATCAACTTGAGTTCTTTCCTCTCTATGTTTGATGGAAGTACATAATAGTTATGTTCAGCTGATGTGCTGTCTTTCAGTGGACTTGTTCTCAGAACCCCCCATAAAAACATGCTAGTTTTCAAGAGCACAGTCAATCTGACAATACTCAGTGCCATTAGAGTGGCTGTCAGTTATTAGTTACATCATTAAAGCTGTTTACTCACAGGCCCATGCTGGCATTGCATCTACAAATATGGTGACGGAAGGGCTCTGTGGTTTTCAGTGTATAAATGAGTGGGCAGGAAGTAAAGTTTTACTGTCTCACAATCAACCAGAGATAAAACAACAATAACAACAGAATCAGAATAAGAATCAGAAATAATTATTGATCCTGAAGGAAACTGACAGTGCTATGACTGACGAGAACAATATAAATATGAGTCAAAAATTATGGTAAAAAATAACTGAGGTAATAATCTGAAAAATACTCTGGACTCTGTACAGGAAAAATGGCAGACGATGATGAGTGTTTAAGGCTTGTAAACTTTTGGTACTGCAAGTGTATTTGTATTCCACAGTAATTTTTTTAAGAGGGCCTCTTCAAACAATGTTCTCACAGTCTTCTCCTAGTGTAGCAGCTTTCACACACAGCATATAGCTGAAGCTTTTCAGTTTTGCAGTAATTGAAATAAACGAATAATAATATTAATAACAATCATTTAATTGTGTCATTATTAATTGGACTCTGTAGACAATAGGCCTGTTTCATGGTGATCTCAAAAACTATATTAAAATATATTTTTGTATTAGTGCATGGCATTTGCATGAAGCTCGGTATAAAACAATATCAATGATAACAATGCCACTGTAGCATGGCTCAGAAATGGCTGACCTACTCATAGCATTTTGCAAAGCAGCATGTTTTGGTCTTTTGGTCTAAATACCTAAAACTTCTTGCATATTAATCTATTATTATCACAAGTGTTTTACTCTTTTCTAAGGCTGGAACTCCACTATGTAAACTCTGTCACTACTATGTGGTGTACCTGATGCAAGTTTAATGTAAACACTTTAATACATATTAAATCATTGAGCATTTCAACCAGTTATCAACCAATGCCATTTCTGCTCTTCATTTTGCCACTAGTTGTGTCTACAGAGGTAACTGTGTCATTGGTTTCCTAGTACACGAACTGTGAGAATCTATGACAGAACAGCACCAGTCAAAAGTTTGGACACACCTTCTCATTCAACAATTTCCTTTGTGTTTATTATTGGCCACATTGTAGATTAATACTGAAAACATCACCTATTGCTGTAATGACAGCTTTGCACACTCTTGGCATTTTTTCAATTAGATTCATGAGGACTCGACCTGGAATGGTGTTTAATTAACAGGTGTTTCTTCCTCCAGAGTTCATTAGTGGAATTTCTTGCCTTCTTAATGTGTTTGGGATCATCAGTTGTGATGGTCGGGTTGGTACTGTCACATCGGGCTCCCTTCTCCTGACATGCAAAGCAGGCACACTTGCACCAAGGGTAGTCGAAGTGTTGCATTTTGTCTTTTCTTTATTTTTCCAATGAAAGCATAACAAAACAACAACTGACTCGAGGGTCAAAATACAGTACACCTTTTACTCAGAAAGGTAAAGAAACATGAACCTAAGCAAATGGAGGAGTAGTTGAACAATACAACCTTGGGCAAATGAAAGTTTTTCTACAGCTTCAGGAAAAAGGTGATTGATAAGGAGAAGCTCGAGGATGGCTTGTGTGTGTCCCATCAGATCCTGAGAGGAAGATTTTGGTAGTTATAGCAAAAATGTTTCAGGAACTCAGGCTTGTTGATGAGTGTCTGGAACACAATGCAGGTGTTGGCCAGAGAGCACTGACAGTACGTTTGGTTAGGGCAGTCTTCTACTTGCCCCCTCCCGAATGTGAATCAGGTTATATTGTATGTGCTGCAGAAACAGCTTGCCGAACACCACCACTTGCTAGAGCTTTCTGGAGGTGATGTAAATAGGTATCAATGGTGGATAACAGTGTTTTTTTGAGTGTGATTCTGTTGAGCTGCCAGTAACTGATACTGATGAAGGTGTCTGTCCTTCTTCTCCACACAGAAGAAACTGACCCCAGTTTGTGACACAGAGGGCCATATTTGTTCTGCAGGTAGAATATGGATATACTCCTCCATGTCCATACACGAAGGTGCAGACAGGTATAGCCATTGGAGGAGCAGTTGCCAAAGGGCTCTTGATAGCACAGTCATGGGGCGATCTGGGGATGGTGACACCATCATCTCTTTACTAAAATCTTCTTTGAGGTCCATGTATTTGGGAGGGGCCTCAACCACTTCAGAGGAGCTTAGTCCCATAATGCTGTGCACTATCCACAGATAATCGAGCAGATAGAACACATGGATTGAAAAATGACAGGCCATGGTTATCAGTTAAATTAAGGTAACCGTTTTCAAAGTCAGGTGCTGCAGTTCTTCTTCATGGACTACAGAAAAAGAGACAGGTTAATCCTTGTTTGCTAGAAAACCAAAACAGTATTTTTTTTTCTCCCAAGCCCTTTAGTTTCCTTTAAATCCACCCCCATGCTCTGAATTCTCTAGCTTTTTGGCAGTAATGTGAGGACTTTGTTTTACATTCCTGACCACCCTAAGCCAGTTGGTGTAAAAAAACAGTTAAAGGGTCTGTGTTTGAATGAATATGAGCTACTATATGATAGACTTACAGTGTATTAAGTTGCATGATTGCATAACGGAACAGATTAAATATCTTTTGAACGGCAGCCAATCAGCCTGTTTTATTGTCATATTTGAAATCAGCACACCAGAATGCATCAGAATTGGCAGATTTAATTCCGGAACAACTTCCAAAAATTTGTAGACCAGTGGAATTAAAGTGACACATATAACTTTTCTCCTTATCATATTATTTTTGCTGTATCCAAAACTCCCTCAGTCACATGACACTACCAACAATGAGAGGGTGAAGGCAAGCACGTGAGACACGTGGAGATTTACTGACCTGCTAATTCTGTCCAGAAACCAGGGCCGTAGCTAAGTGGGGGTAAACGTGGACGATTCATGGGGCCCAGCATTCCGGGGGGCCCATGGAAACCCTCTAATATTTAACCATCCATTAGAGTAAAAATATTCACAAAGTTATTCATTTGATCTTTATTGTATTTTTT
>JBBIGA010108497.1:0-10711 GCA_037576975.1 Alestes dentex | reverse complement strand
GAGTGATCTGTGTGGTGAAATGGGTGGAGAAGAGTGGCAGGAGTGATCTGTGTGGTGAAATGGGTGGAGAAGAGTGGAAGGAGTGATTTGTGACAGGCAGGTACCAGCAAGAGTGCAAAGGAAGGTGTACAAGACAGTAGTGAGACAAGCTTTGTTGTCCGGTTTG
Organism: Alestes dentex; assembly: GCA_037576975.1. Classification (NCBI taxonomy): domain Eukaryota; kingdom Metazoa; phylum Chordata; class Actinopteri; order Characiformes; family Alestidae; genus Alestes; species Alestes dentex. Next base: position 10,545 of record JBBIGA010108497.1, on the reverse strand, counting down.
GAGACAGTGGCACTGACTCAAAAGACAGGAGAAGGATGCTGCGGAGACTCTGAGTGTGCTGGGAGAAGGATGCTGAGGATGGAGCTGCAAGGAAGAGGAGAAGAGAAAGGTGTAGTAGGTGGTTTATGGATGTGGTGAGGGAGGACATGCAGGCACTTAGATGTGAGAGTGGAAGATGAAGTGCTTAGTGTGTAGCAATAAAAACAATAATTTATGATAACTAATAATAAGCAATAAGAATAGTTGATGATAAAAGTCTCTCTGGTCAGTATATGGTCCTGTATTCTCCCCTGGAAGTTGCTTCAGCAAGTGTTTGGAGTGTCTCTCCTCTAATCCGGGGTTGGGACATCTGGTGTACAATGTAGTGTATTAGATGTTATTTTATTTTTATCTGCTTTACTAACTACACTGAAATATAACAGTAATAAAACAATAGTAATCTAGTCCTCAATTATAAATGTCATGAAAAAAAAAAAACACCACAGGACACAAAGAACAATTTTCTTTCCTTTATTTCCTTTTAAATGGGATTTCATTCACAGTGTGGCGACGCAGGCCCAGCTAGGGTGTGAGGAGTCTGAATGTTTTGTCTGATATCGGTGCTCCTGAGTGTTTTTGGTGTGTGTGCTCTTCGCTCAGTCAGTCCCATATTAACCCTCATCTATCAGTCTAGTTCGCAGGGAGACCCCCACAGTCTGGACAAAAATAAAATGATTTAAAAATAAAAGCGCTTTCTGATTCTCTAGCGTCCTCAGCTACTGTGGGGGCTCATTCGGGAACATTGAGACCACACAGCTGGGCTCACGCACAGTCACCTGTTAAATATGACACTTTTCTTTGACAGAGCCATCAAAATAATCCCTAAATGGAGACTTTACAGCATTTTATAACCTGCTGCACAAGCAGTGTATGGTCCATCACAACTTGTTCACAACTGCTCCACTTCATATCTGGATTGGGCTGATCCACAACAGACATGCATGTGTGAACACACACAAGACGCTTTTAAACCAGATTTAGGTGTGTCCCCCCCCCCCTTAGTGTGATTTAAATTCTGTATCCCACTCAGCTCAAATAAAGCTCCAGTTTGGTTAAACTTGACCTTCGGCTCACAGTCTCGCTACAACAAACTTTTAACGCCTGCAGTTTCTCAGATTGTTATTCTAAACAGACTCTTCTTGTAAACACTGAAGACACTGTAAACACAGAGGAGTGGCGCAGCTGAGTAGCTGTTATAGACAATATAGTGACTGGGTTTCAAGCTGACCGGCCAGAGACGCATTTGAGTACCAAGTGTAAACACAAAATCAGATCAGGATATGATCCAGATACAGGTCACATTACGTGAGCAGGTGTAAACAGGTGTCTGACAAGACAAACTGATGAAAAAGATAAACCGTTTATTTTATAGTCTCTTTTAGTGGTAATATAAACACTTCAAAGATGTTTTGTTTTGGTTGATTTACTAATTGTGCTAATTAGGCTCTGATGCCCCCTTCTGGTGCATATGGAAACTGCCATGAACAGTACAAATGTAACTCTAACATGTGGTTTTGAATAATAAAATGACTGACATTTATAAATAATTGTGTAATCATTGTAGCAAACCACATGGGTCATTTCAGCAAATGGTGCAGAATCAACGATGCCAGTACGAAACGTTACTGATGCAGCAGGTCAGAAAACGCTGGAGAACTTCTTTAATTCAGCTCACCTGCTCCACTATCACAAATGCTTTAATTGTCCAACAGCCTCCACATTATCCACTTTCAGGAGAACATATAGCTATACGTCTGACTGGGGAAAACACACAGGGCTGCTCTCATCACAGTATAGATGCGGAAAAAATAAATTCTGCCTTCATATCCAGGCTTATATATGATGATGACCCTTTTTTAGGTTGCTGACTTGCTCTGGAAAAAAAGGAATTTAACTTAAACAGGAGGGCACGAATTATTGCATTATAAAAATGTTAATTATAACTTATGATATTGAAAGTTGCTATATTTATTGATCCAACATCCCTCCTTTGAAACTCTCCTGCAGCTAGAACTGTAAAATTACACTTTAATCTCATGCCCTCGATCCACAACACAGGCACAAAATTAGGTGCAAATGTGCAAAATTAGTTTTTTTTTTCTTTTATACAGTTTTCAGCCCACTGAAACAGTCCAGACTGGTTTACTGAGCTGCTACGGTGCAGCTGAAGGAGATGAAGAGTGAATGGAGGAGGAGGAGGAAGAGGTGGAGATCTGTGGTCATTCACGCAGATGAACTCCAATAGCTTAAGCCTGCTTCATACACTCACATCACCGAACACTGCTCCGCTCCAGCCGCACCCAAACCCCCAGGGAGGTGTAGAGACTCCGGGTCGAAGTTTAAACCGGGGGGCTGTAGAGAAAAACAAGACAAACAGGAGCCAGGACACGTCATTCTGGGAACACAACACTGCTTTAAAGCCGTAATTCAGAGTTTATTAAACTCCCCCATTTAAAGATGCAGACGGGTCTGAAGTTCACTTCTGTGGTTCTAGCGCTGGAGGAATGAGGCTGATACAGCTAAAAGGTAATGGGAATTTAGACCCCACAAATTAGCATCACAACACACTCGCCTCAAACAGCGTTTCGGAAGCTTCCTTTTCGAATTTTCCATTACACCTTAAATTAAGTGTCAGAATGTAATGACTGCACCATTTGGGGTGGAATGTTAAATGTAAGTGAAAGCTGGTGTCTCAGAACATGTGGAAGTGTTCAGTAATCTCTAATACACTTGTTTACGTGGTTTCTAACACTGTACAACTCGCTGTTATCTAGAACAGTGGACTAGAGTACACTGGCACAGGTAAACACAGCAGCAGCTGAGCTGAAGGCTGGAGCTGGTATGGTCAGCTTGCCAACCTGGCCAAACCTGGCATCAGGCACCAGAATGTAATGGCTGCTCCAACGCTAAAACTACAGACGTGAGCTCCAGACACTGAAGGTGTATCAGCTGATCGACTACATTTACTTATTAATATAAATGTATTTTAGTGCACTAATGTTTTAAATCAATGCTGTCCAGACAGGGAGGATACTCACGGCCTCTCCAGCGAGCTCTTTTGGCGGCTGGCCCAGGTCCTGCAGCTGAGAGGGAGACCAGAAGCTGTTAGAGAATTCAAACCAACTACAGAACCAACAAATCCTCTAACAGGCTCATATTTATATAGGCCAGACATTTGGGCCCACCCTCAGATTAAAAAAAAAAAAGAAAAAAAGAATGAGACGCTGCTTTTTCAAATTTTTATTACAACAAAACATTGGAAATACTTAAAACAAATGTAACTGACTGGTTTTGAAGTGTAAGGTAAAAATACACACTGTAAGTACAGTTTAATGGATGTAAACGTTTATGTGCAACTTTCATCAAAATAACCACTCCTTGCCTTTAGCACAGCAGCACAGATTTGCTACATCCTTTCCATCAACTTTTGAAAATAACTTTCTTTAAGCTTTCCTTTTTTCATGATTCAATACAAAGTGAATGTCAATACACTAAAGACAGACCTGATACGTCTCTTCAAAACCAATAGCATGAGTCTTTGTGGCTAAATAATGTGTTACTACACACTATAAAATACTAAAAAAAGTTTTAAGCATTTCTAATGTTTCCTGGTTAAAAAAAAAAAAAAAAAATAGGGAGAATCAGCATATTTTTTGTTTTAAAAACCATCAGAGGGTGGTCCCAAACTTAAGGCTTGTTTATGTAAGAGCCACTTACAGTGTATGGCTTTTTACACCATTGTCCAGCCTCTCTTTAACCCTAAGTATTAAACAAGCTGTTTGGCCCAGGTCTTATTCAAAAAAAGCAGGGCAGGCCAAAACACCCTCTATAACTTCAGCGTGACTGAGCCTGGCTAAACTGCCGTAGGCTGAATGGGCCTGGCTAAACTGCCGTAGGCTGAATGGGCCTGGCTAAGCTGCCATAGGCGGAATGGGTCTCGCTAAACTGCAGCAGATAATGGTTTCATTTTCATGCAAACGACTTTATGTACCTTCTGCATGAGTTCCAGAATCTTCTCGAAGGCGCTCTCCCCGCCTGTGTCCCTCTCAAACTGGCCGCAGATCTCCCCCATTATTTTGTGTTGCTGTTCATATCTGTGGAACTCGTCTGGGGGGAGGGACTGTCTGTTACTCTCCAGCCACTCGGGGTACTGAACACAGGGAGAGCAGATTAAAAGCTCATTACTCTTTAATCCATGAAAACACAGGAAACATTTTATGTCTCCTGAGCGTGTAAATTTAATTCTGGCTTAAAATAACAATTCAGCAAGAAATCACATAAACAACAACACAAAAAAGTTTGTTTGACTTGTGTGGCTGCGTGCCTGAGTAAAAAGCTGGAGGCTTTCACTGGCACACCTGAGGCGACAGTTTGATGATTTAGGCACCATGATAGTTGATGGGCTATGAGCTTCCATTATTTGTTAATTACATTAGCCTCTAGGCTCCAGTGCTAAATCTAAAGAAGACACAGCTCACTGAATACATTTTGGGTATTTTAGCATTTTTTGTCCACCAGTTCCTTTAACTTCTAAGAAAAAGAAAAAAAAACAGAGTCATAAGGAGTCTGTGATCCAGTGAGCATCCATAAATAACCTCTGACCTTCTCTGTGATTTCTTTGAGGGACGGGTAGAGAACGTCCTTGGACAGAAGGTTCTGCATGATAGACTGCATGATGGGCAGAATATTCCCATCCTCGCCTGCACCTTCTCCACCCTCGTCCAATCGCAGCCCTTCTAGAGTCTTAGCCAGGTCCTCTCCAGCCAGTCCAGCAGCCTAACACACACACACACACACACACACACACACACACACACACACACACACACACACACACACACACACACACACACATTCCATTCCATCAGAATTATTAGTTTGTTTATATTCAGATGTGGCTAAGAGAGGCAGATGTGTGATTGTGATATCGACTCCACACGTGTATTACCTGCAGGTTGTCTGTGTTTTTGGCTAATCCGCTGAGTGTCTCCTTAAGACAGGAGGTGAATTCCTGCTGAGAAGCTGCATCTGTTCCTGCATTCAGTACAGAATAAAAAACTACAGATTACACCAGGGTGTGTTCAGATGTGCTGGGTGTATGATGGGGATGGACAGTGCTGAGTGTGTGATGGGGGCGGTCAGTACTGTGTGATGACTTTTGTCAGTACTGGCTGCAGGGGGGAATGGTTCCAGTTTCCTTCCTCATTCTTTATGTACATAAATACTGCATTAAAAGTAACAGACATTCACTTTATAGCAAAAAGGTCTGAATGTGCGGTTATACTTCCGCCATCTTTTGTCCCTTTGCTGGCGTACCGATTTTCCCTGCAGCCTCCGAGAGTTTGTGGAATTGCTGCAGCAGCTCCGGCTCCTCCTGTGCCAGTTCAGCCATCGCTCTCTCCCACTCCTGCCTCGCCTGATCGGCCAACTCCCCTTCAAACAGAGACTCAAAGAACTGACTGTCCTCCAGGAGGGGTGGCTGGGGACAAAAAGAACAGACAGAACACCCATGGTACTGACAGCAGTACTGACAAGAGGACACACATACACACAATACTGGCAACAACACACACTGCACAGAGTTGTATGAAGACCGACACAGAATGAATAAAGGTTCTCCAATAGAACATTTTAACGCACAACCTTTAGAGTTTTGGGGCATTTTACTTGAACTGGGAAGCCAGAAGCTCCACTTCCAAGATGAATGAAACACACTAAAACACTCCAGACCTCTCAGGGCTGCAATCAACTCATGCAATCACATCAGTACCTGACCTCACCAATGTTCTTGTGGCTTAAAGTAAGTCGATACTATTAAAGTGTTAAAATGTACGTTCACTTCTCCATCCATACAGTCATAGGCAGAAACTTAAATCTGTAAATTCAAATTATAGTTTTTGTGATGTCACAAAACATGAACGGTTTAGTCATGTCAATTCATGCTAAAGAGTATTTAAACCAGTACGGCCAATCAGGGCAATCAATCAAAAAGAGATGATTTACAAATCTGTCTTAAAGGTGCAACATCAAATGCAGACTGTTTCATTCAAACGGGATAAACAAATGTAGGAAAATTATTGTGTAAAATGAATTTTGATGAATGATATATTTTATAAACAAACCCAGACAACCATCATTGAAAAAAATGCAATGGAAGGAAAATATAGAAAATGGACCCTTTGACAACATTTTGTCGAATCGGCATCTTGAATGGTTAAAGAATGGCCAAAATAATTTGTTTCGTTGGATGCAAAACTTTTGATGAAAACACCCAGTAACACTCACCTGTGATTGGTCACACTGTGAAAAACACCGTGATTGATCACAGACTCATTTGCCTTGCAGAAACTGATATCGGCATGACGCTTGACAGACAATATATTAGGCAGCCGTAGTGAATGTCCTCACTAATGCTCAAATCATAACAGCAATGTTCCAACATCAATACATGCCCACACTAATACTCTCGTGGCTGCAATCAAATCCTCACAGCAATGTTCAAACATCAATACTTGACCGCAGTAATGCTCTTGTGGCTGAATACAATCAAATCCTCCCAGTAATATTCCAGCATCAGTACCTAAACTCACCAATGATCTCGGTCTGCAAGCAAATCCTCACAGCAATGAGCCAACATCAGTTCCTGACCTCACTAATGCTATTGTACAATCAAATCCTCACAGCAATATTCTAACATCAGTACCTATCCTCGCTAATGCTCTTGTACAATCAAATCCTCACAGCAATGTTCACCTTTTGGCCGGTGCTTTTTGTCTCGGAGGCGGGTCCCGCAGCAGCTTCGGGGGGCGCACGAGGCACGGTGGTCTTGTCAAAGTCATCAAGAGCACCTGAGGGACAGGAGGGAGGGATCCAGATGTGTGAGACCCCCTCGACCCCAAAGCATACACAGCAAGTGCAGAGGAGTGGTGTGGTCAGATGTGTGTGTGTGTGTGTGTGTGTCTAAAGTCCAGTTAAACCAGTGTGTGTGTTTGGATGCCTGAGGCGCCAGAATGCAACTGCTGTACCATTTTAGGTGGAACGGAGATTTAGCAACAAGAAGCTAATCTCAGCCTAAATAAGGCACGCATCTCTCCGTGCGGCACCTACATATACATATTTATCTCACGTTATAATTACCCGACTACATCGTCTCATTTTTTCAGCTTTAATGTCAAACCTTACTGTCCAACAGCTCGTCCAGCTCCGTGTCCGCAGCCTGATCCTCCGCCATCGCTCCACTCAGGACAGGGGTAAACTCACGCCACCCAATACGATTGAAGTCCCCGTCGAATCATAAAAAAAAAAAAACTAAAAAATGATATATGATAATATTGTTATAAACATTACTGTTAAAGATTAGTCCTATTATTATAATAATAATTATTATTATTTTTTTAGTATTACTATTAAGTGTTTATGATTATTATTATTATTGTTATTATTATTATTATTGCTTTATTATGGAGTCCTTGTTTCCTCATATTAATTAAAACTGCTATTTTGCGTTGTATTCGCCATATAATCCACGTTTAATAGTCATACAAATCTTATAGAAATGCATTATAAGGTGTTTAGCATAGTGTATTTAACTGGATTTATTGGATTAATTTAGAATTTGTTTTATATTGTTCTTGTCTGTGTGTCTCCGTGTAGTCATAACCTAAACAATTTCCTCCAGGATCAATAAAGTTTTCTGATTCTGATTGTCTGAGCTTTTATCTACTATATTCTGATACTTCAGGGCGATGTATTTTCAAATAAACCGAGCTGAGGGACAATCACAGCCGTTACTTTTGTTTTTAACTGTGTTCTGCCCATTAATATATTTATTACAACGCTTTTTGCTAAATTAGAATAAATTTCACCCTCGCTGTAACAGTGTGCGTTATAAACGCATAATAAAAGTGTCATTCACGTGAAAGATGACATTGCTTTGAGTCCGAGACCTAAGAAAACTGATTTAGTTGCCACTATTTTACAATCATCAACATGTCATATGAACACTCCGAGACACGTGGAGGTTTAATTGGGGTCGATGATGAATAAAACTGCCGTATTTGTGCTGGAGACGTCTGGTTCCATTCAGGTATAGTTAAAACATCAGGTATTAATAAAACATTGGTGCTGTTTGGAAGGCTGATATTTCAGGCATTGAGATTAAATACTCCTGCAGCTGTCCTAGACTGTTAACGAAAGCAGAATGGCACATTGTAGCCCGGCACGCTCTAGCTAGCACCGCTAGCCACTCAGTAAGCTGATAGCAACAGTTGCCAAGGTGGGATTGGTCAGTGATGTCGTGAAGGCGGGTCTTGGGCACGATTCTCGGTTGAGTGACACGAGACTGGTCCTATCAGCATAATGTGGGCGGAAAAGCCTCACAGAATCCGCATCACTGTGTGCAGGTGGGCGTGGTTCGGTGTTGTCGCTCGAGGTTGGTTGTGCAGTGCGCGGAGAGCCCGGGATTCTTCAGAACTACTTAATTCCTCAACGGCTCGGTCCAGTATCCAGCGGAGAGAGGGCCAACTCGGTAAGCTGCTCCAGACCCCTGTCCCGCACCCTCTGTCTCGGTCCGAAACGGACTTGTGTGTGAGTTTGTCTGAATCCAGCGTCGCAGAGCGGCCGCCACGCGCCGGGGGCCTGCGGTGTTAGTCAGGGCCGCAGAGGCGGCGCGCTCGAGTTTAAACGCAGCCCCGAAGCGGCTCGCCGGAAGGTGGATCGCCGTGAAAATAAGCGCCGCGGTCTGGGCGCTCGGCCCTGGAGCTCACGGTTAGCCTAGCTTAGCTACGCGCCAAAAACGAGCAAGCCGGTTCGGAACCGGGCGCCCCTTACTTATACCGATGTTTCACTTTTACTGAACAACGGCTGGGTTCCAGTATTCGTCCTGAGTGGAACTCCTGCGGCCCGGGCCAGTTCACAGCCAGCGGACGGCCCGAGTTCTGTTCCGTTCTGGAATGTTAGTATTTGTAGGCGAAACACTCTGGACTGTAGTACACAGAAGCCGAACGGTTGTGAAACATGACCACACGCCAGTCAAGCGCCCTGGTCCTAGAACTTTAGTACACATTAACCAAGCGCCCTGGTCCTAGAACTTTAGGACACATTAACCAAGTGCCTTGTTGTACAACTTTAGTACACATTATCCAAGCGTCATGGTCCTAGGACCTTTAGTACGCAATAACCTTGCGCCTTGGTTCTTGAACTTTAGTACATGCTAACTGAGCATTCAATGTGTAGCCGCAAAGCTTACATCAAGACCGAGAAGCGGCTGCGTTCCAGGATTCATCCCTGCGTCCTGACTGGAACTTCGCCGGCCCGAGCCAATTCACAGCCAGCGGGCGGCCAGAGTTCTGTTCTTTTCTAGAACGTTAGTACCTGCAGGCCGAACACTCTGGTCTCAGGACTGTAGTCCACACCAGCTAAACGGTTCTAAAACATGCGCACATGCTAGCCAAGCGTTCTGGTCATAGAATGTGAGCCAGGATTCCTGGTTCTGGAAATTAAGTACATTAAAACCGAGTACTCTGGTCCTAGAGCTGAAGTACAAGTTAACCTTGTTTTCTGGTCCTAGAGCTGAAGTACACATTAATCTTGCATTCTGGTTCTAGAATGTGAGCGCACGCTTGCCAGGATTTCTGGTTTCAGGATGTGAGTACACTCTCTCTGATGCTTCTAGTTCTGTAACTTGAGTGCACATTAACTAGGCTTTGCATTCATGGGCAGACTGTATTAGATGTTGTAGTTCTAGTACACAAACACACACCTGAAGGAAGTCCAGAGGGAGAGTCCGCCGTTCTAGAATGCTGGCTAGCTTTAGATGGGCCGAGGGATTAGTACAGGATCTCAGTGCTGCAGTGATGTTAGTATTCAATACTACGGTAGAGTTTGTATTCAGTGCTACAGTAGTGTTAGTACCCAGTACTACAGTTAGGTTTCTCCTCAGTGCTGCAGTAGTGGTAGTACTGCTTTGGAAACACCAGGAACGTTTTAGTATGCTAGCTAATTTGTCCTAAAGCTCAGCTCAGGATAACAAAACCTGGGCCTGGTTGTTGGTTTAGGGTGTGAGTGAAATTACAGCCACGAGAGAGCAGCTTTTATCTAATGTTTATGATGCACATGTCAGCTTATTTATGGTGTTTTTTCCACTGCACATTCCAAAACAGGGACCCAAAAGTGAACCAACAGAACTTTTTCTATATGATTTTCATCTTACTTAAAAGAAGTTAGAACTCTCATAATAACAGCAGTTTTATTTGTGAAAATATTACAACTGCTCACTCTGAGATTAACATGAATGCCATTGGTGTTGGAGCTTATTGTGAGTTTTTTTTAAATAAAATAATTGTAATCAGTAAATATCAACACTCTCAAACCAAATGTCCTGGTTCACATTCTGCAGTGTACTGATGTGTTTTCGCGCTCTGAGGATTTATTTTCAGAGTTTCTGGTTCTGCTACTCTGTGCAATGGAAAAACGCTCTTATTATCCCTCTATATGTAGACATATATG
>JBBIGA010108477.1:0-10711 GCA_037576975.1 Alestes dentex | reverse complement strand
CCCCCACATTTAACATAAATAATTAGTTCACCCAGCGCTGTTGAATCTTGAATCTTTTGCAAAAGAATCCACTCCACATAATCGATAGAAGAATACACACACCACTGGAAATCCAAGCAGCCTGTCTTCTATCGATTAAGTGGAGTGGATTCTTTCGCGAAAGATTCAAGATTCAAGATTCAACAGGGGTTTCCAAACAACCCCACCCCCTAAAAGGACGACTTTGCACGCACGCAGTAACCCCCGCCCCCACCCAAACCCCGCCCCCACCACAAACCCCCGCCCCATGCCCAGACCCCGCCCCCACGCGTAGACCGATCCGTCCCCCTCACATTGAAAATGCTTCTGATGCCCCTGTGTGTCACTCTTCTGTTACTTGTTGCTTGCAAGGACAACAAAACATGTATTTAGTTCAACAGTGAATTATAAATCATAGAACCTAAGTAGTTCTGCATTTCTTCTTCCTTTGGATATTTTAGCTGTGATAATCCTGGAAGCATGTTTTCTTTTTGGTTATGCAAGAGGAACATCTTGTGAACCTCATGTATGTCTTGCCATTGCAGTCCTTATTCCCAGCATGCAAACCCACCACATGACACATCACTGGACAGCCCAGGATGATCTCTACAGAATACTATAGGGCTTGATGGGGTAACTCCAAATACTTAATGAAGATACAGGTGAACAAAATGTCCACTATAAAGGACATAAATGAACGGGCTGGGTCTCAGGAGGATAAAATGCCTGCAGAATACACAGGTGTCGAGATGGTGAAGCAGAAAGCTCACAAAAGCTTTACTACACTCTTTAAAAAAAGTGAAGAAAGTTATTTGCGTCATGGTGTAGAACCATTTTAGTTCATGAAATAACTGTTGTAATGAAATATGAAGTGTGAAGAAAGTTTAAAAGACATAAAAAACCTACACATTACATAAACATTCTTTATTAATTTATTATTAAGTTCTTCCAAAAACATTTACATTACGTGGAGGTACTTAAAACCTTAAGAAGGTTCTTCACACTGACACATACTTTGAAATGGTTTTTGAGGGAACCAGTAATGGTTGTAATAAATCATCATGCATCATTACTACAGGCAGGCCTCATTGAAATCTAAATGAAAACTGATTGCGGGTTTTACTGAGGTCCCATTCAGTTTCTTGAACCTCAACCAAACAGGGTTGTTACGAAAATCTCAGCAAAAAACCTGATCAAATCAAGGCATTCATGTGATTCAGCCAACTGTAAGTAGTTTCAGTAAAAAAAAAAAGTTACACTGTAATCAGAGCTGCTCCTCAGTTGATTTATTACTTGAGATGAATAGAGAAGAAAATATGCAGTTCACATTACTGTATTTCACATTACTGTTTAGGGTAATTTTTTTTGCTTTTGTATAAAGATGACACAGTATTACTTTTTTCTTTCCTGTGAGTGTAATCAATCTTATATTTTTTCTTTAATAACTATTAAGCTTTGAGCATTTTAGTTTTTTAGTTAAGCTCCTGATCCCATTTTTTTATTGCAGCTCTTCACTTAAGAGCTCAAACTACTCAACAACTCACTACCCTACAGGGAGATAACCACAGCTGACAGCATGTCAGCACACAATCTGAGCGTGTGCTATTTTGGCGAAGAGATGTTGAATTGGATCAGATTCTTTTTTTTTTTTCATCTGTTATCCGAGCCTGCATTTCATATCAATCTGATACTGATATGTGGTACAAGATTTGAGTCCAGTGAAAAAAAATATTTAAACTGTTTGTGAACATTTTTTTTTTTTTTGTTATAGAAGAGATGCCATCTTTTCGGCATCTTTTATTGAGTTGTTCCACTGACACTCAGCTAACTTTTCTCTTTTTATATCGTTTCTTTGTGAGAGAAGAGAGACTATGTGTGTGCATGAGAAAGCAAAAGAGAGAAAGGAGGAGACAGAGAGAGAGAGATGGTTAATGATTAAGAAGCCACAGCTCTGGCTTGGAGATAGTAAACCAGTGGAACCAGTAAAACCCAGTTACAGTAAAGTGGAATAAAACACCATAATGTAGACCATCTGGAACTGGGCCTTTACACTGGTGCAGAACACACACTCAGGTCGTTCGGGAGCCTGTGGTTAAGATTTGGGCTGGTGCCACGATGGGATGGGGGCATGTGGTTGAGGGGGTGTTGGGATATATGCCCCCCAAACACTCAACAACAGTGACTCACTGGGCCACATAGTACCACACCCTATTTTCCATGCTGCTTGCTCTAATAACCCTCAAGGCTGTGGCATGACAAAAAAAAACTACTTGGCAAAAACTGTTATTTTGAATAGGAATATATCGCATTTGAGTGTACAAAATCATCTGTTTGTTTCAAATTTGCTTCACAAAGTTAGTTTTTGACACTTTTTCAGTTTTGCTTTGTTTACTTACATAAATTACTTCCATAAAAAAAAGTTATGGTCATGCAGCACATTTCAGATTGTTAGTGGGACCTTATTGTGCATAAAGAGAGTCTCTAAACCGCAGAATAATCCCCCAAACAGTAACAATCAGAGTGGAAAACCTAGACCTGGCAACTGCAGCCATCCTGAATCTTCCCCTGTGAGCAGTGAGACGAAAGGATGATGGAAGGGGGCGGATGAGGGAGTGGGCAGTGCTAGACAGAGAGAAAGAGAGAGCTAAGGGGGGCAGACATAAAGAGTGAGAGACAAAGAGAGAATGAGTGAAGGAGAGAGGATAGAGAGAAGGTGGTAGAGAGGGAAGAGAGACAAAAGGGAAAAGTGTGAAGAGTGTGTAGTATTCATCCAGTGGAAGGGTGTATTTGTGAGTGTTTCTGGGAAAGCACTTCTGGAGGGCTGCGATGTGCTGAGTGAGTGATGAGCCAGCAGAAGCATCTCCTCTCAGGATTTATGAGAATACCTGCGATTCTGACCTCTGACCTCCGAGGCCTCATTAGACATTGTAATCGCTGTGATTTATGGCTGAGACTAATTGAAGCCTGCACTACACAGCCTTAAAGAGAAAAACACAAGTGTCTCCAGATCAGTTATAAATCAGATAATCAGTACCTCTCACCGCAGAGTTAGACACTCACTGCTGTGAAAAAAAAAAACAACTTACGAAGCACCAAAGATTTTTTAAAAGCTGGTAACCAATGGCAACACAACTATCTTCACAACACTTACTATCGGTGACAGTGATAATGTACCGCTGATGTAACACTTCCTGCAGGATGACTGTTTTCTGTCAAACTCAGCCTTAAAACGACCATGCACAGTTTTCACACGCTAGTGTGCAAAACAATCTTGCCATTTTAACCATTTTTATCCATGTATATACAATAAGTGAAATATATAAAACATTCTTATAAAATAAAAAAGTTAAATATTACACATTATTCGCTGAAAGGTATATATTCATGTTTCATTCAATAAATCAATACCTATGTGACCAAGTCATCACTAAATAATAATTATCTATTATATTCCATTATTGTCAGGTTATGTTTTCTGCAATATTTAGAAAAATCTTTCAACTGTATATTAATTCAGTTTTCTCAGAGAATCATCTACATCTCCACTCATCATTCTGGATACATCTAAAATTTCTTCCTTTTTTATTACAGCTTCCTAGAGTCCTCCGGGTGGATTGAAACGGATGAAGATTCACAGGATTAAGCATGTTACATTTTACACACTTGGCATCAATGGAAATGGTTTTGTATTATTGTTATTATTTTTATAGTTGAACAGTATTGTGTATTCAAAAATGCGACTCAAAGTATCATTTGATTTCAGCACGGTTAAATGGTCCTTCTCTATGATGGAAACCTGTATTTGGTTAAGGGATACACTATGATATCAAAATCACACAGGTATCAGCGTCTAAAAAAACTGGTATCAGCTTAGCCTTTAGATCTGACTGACATTTAATGAAGCATATACTATAATCTGGAAGATCAGCTGCTGCTCTAAAATGTACTAAATATGATACAATGTTTACATTTTATTGATTTTACTGCACCTGCACAAATCATGGTAAACATCTCTGTAATAGCAAGGCAGTTAGACCTAGTCCTAAAAATCCCATATGAGAACATCCTTAAAATGGCTCTTTAAACATCTTGAAAATGGCTCTGTTTTTTAAATATTCTATTTAGGGTTTAGCTATTGTTTCAGGCTACATAACCGTTTCTGGCGTATTAACTTATTTTCCTGAGAAATGACTGCAATGGAAAAAACATGCAGAGCCTCGTATCCACTGTTATTGCTAAATTCAGCTTGAAAAATTCCAGGTAACAGCATCCAGCTGAAGTTCAAATCTAGCCTTCTGTCAGCAGGGCGCCTCGCTTCTGTACTCAGGATTTGAAAAGTGTCATATTTGTCACATGTGCTACGATTTCTATCCAGCATTCTTAAGCTCCCAAGTGTAAAGACGTGTTGAGCTTGGCTGTGGGGCAGAGGCTTAAGTTATCCAGCGCTCTGGTGCTGCTCCATGGCCCTGAACTGTCCCGTGCAAACAGAATAACAGGATATGTGGCCCCTCCCTCTGCAGCGCTCTCTCCTGATCCTCTGTCTGAGGGAGCAGACACCACCACTCGTCCTCACACGCAGTCACCAACCACTGCAGCCAGCCTAACCCCTGCCCAAAACATCAAAGGGCTGGAGAGGAAAATAAAGGTTTCTTGTGTTGAAATCTAGCACACAACCACTCCTACCCCCTCTGTCCAAAATGAAACTATCAATATATAAAACTGGAATAGGACATCAGTGACATAAATGGAAAACCGTTTTTTATTTGTGTTGGATGGCTTTTGTCAGTGCTTTGTCATGTCCAGCTGGGTTATGGCACATAAACTATTGCTGCTGTGAGTTCTCATGTAGGCTTTGTGAGTATAGTCTGAAATAACAACAATGAACTGCTATGAACTAGGGCTGCACGATATATCATTTGTTCGTCATTATCACAATACTGCCCATTTTCTTGACACCGATTTCAGAGTAGGTTGTCGGGCAAAAATAAACCCTGTAACTTTTGTGTGAGACTTATTATGAGTTACTCTGGGTGTTTTAATAATGTATTCATGTGATGAGGACTGGGTATTGTTCCAGTACCAGAACCAATTTGTGCACAATACTTCTTCTCAAACCTACATACTCCTCCTGTGTGGTTTGCTGCTGGTGGTTTGTGTATTCTGTTGTTATTTCTGTTTGTTGTAAAATATTTGGAGGTCTGCAGTTGGCCACATGGAAGCGCTCTCCAGTATAAGAGAGGGTAGCCAAGCGACACCAGTCAAGGCACTGTCCTCTTTTCATTTTAATATAAATAAACAAGCTGGTTTACTTTTAAAACCATCCTGTGTTTTGGTAGTACAGAGAGAGCCCACTCTCACAATCTGCTATGGCCTGACCAGCTTGTAACAATATCGACGCAATAAGCCAGCATCACAGGAGTCATGGGGGTGAGGGAGGACCATGCTACCTGCCCAGAGTGAGCCAAGCAAATTTTGCTCTTGGGACACCAGGCCATAGATGGCTGTGGCATCACTGCTGATTAAGAACAATCTCCAAATAACTCACAAACTCATGAAACATCATACAAACATTACAAACATACTATTACCGAAGTCACAGCATGGCAGCCTGCAGTCACAGCTTTTAAAGAAACTATTTTGATGAGGCTTTTATTGTCAGCATTTATTAACATGTCTCTGGTTTGTTATTATGCAATCAATCATCAACCTTTTGGAACAATTATGTTTACTGAGCCACTGATGCTACAAAAACCTGCTACATAAGTACTGGTATTACATAAGTACATGATATTAAACAACACAAAATCTTCTAATATGTGGTGGTTTTAAAGCAATTTAAACATCATCATACATTTACAATTATGACATTTTGGAACTGTGTTACTCCTGACTTCACATGTGATACAACAAATGTAAATAAAAACTGCTTACACGAAGTACTGAAGACCAAGCTTTAACATGTCATATTGGACATTTATTGTTGTACTGTTAGATGTATCAGATAAAAGGCCATAGAGTGTAGATATAAAGTAGGTATTACTAGTAAGATGAGAGTGTATGAGGCATTTCACAAACGCAATATGGAACAATATCATATTGTGGTATTTTGTGCATACTATGCAGTTGTACAACAAACTGAGTAATGTTCTTTACCACAGCTATGTATGAAACCAGATTTCGCACATTGAAAGGTGTCTGAACTCGCCCTAACATCAGGCTCCAGAAACACTGAGTGTCCATGAGCCCTGACGGCTTGTTTGCTTCTTCACTGGAGCCAACACAACCACAGACTGCATGACTGTGGCTTCACTGGCCCAGGGACGTGTGTCTACCACACAAACAAAACACACTTCTGTACAAATGTATGGTTTACGCTTACACACGTCCTCTACCACATACTGACATACTGTATGTATGAACACACACACAAACACTCACACACACACACATACACACACACACACACACACACACACACACCTCTGTGTACAGTCCAACAATGACAGCCTTGCACTGCGCAACCTTAAATCCAGAAAGGTCATGTTTTTCTAAAGAGAAGGGTGATGCTGAGGTTTCAGCTCCTAGTGAGAACATGACCATACACCACCATAATTACATGTGCAGTAACTCATGTGGGCAAAAAAAACAGACAAATGTAGGAGGCTCTGTAAGCACTGTAACCAGAAAAGGGACTGTAAATGTTCAGCTTACACCTGGGTCCACTCTTTCATAAAGTCCAAGTTTAATTGGTCTAAACTTGTTTAGAATGTTCACTTTTCTAAATGTTGTTCTAAGAAAATAAAGTTGAGCGACCTGGGGGCTAAACACAGTGATGTGGTTTCATTTTATTACTGTAAATATCTGGACTCACAGTGGTTTGCTTTGATTATGATTCTTTAGGAAATGATTCAGCAAATCCTTTCATTTACAGTTTCACGATGACTTGGCATCGTTTTGATTAATGTGTAAAGAATAGACAAAATTTCACAACTGAGACTATAAGAGAGCTACACACACACACACACACAAACACACACACACACACAGACTGAGCAAACAATACAACAATAACCTTACATTTGAAAAAAAAAATCTTATATGCAATCTTATGTGATTCGATTGAATCTTATATGATACGACTGAACTGCATGATTTAACTAATTACAGTAAATTCTGATATTTCAATATTGATGCAGCTGAATGGGCATCCTCAGATGTTTTTACAGTTCTAGTCCATTATTTATACAATTGGTTAGACAGACTACATATAGTTTAAAGGGCCCACATCACAGAAAATCTCACACTTTCCGAACAAAAGAGAGCACGGTGTAGTATGGGAACACTGTTTACGTTTAAAAATGTACTATTCATCCCCAATCGATACAGTCCTTATGTGAAATCTAAGCCAGTTTTGAACTCACTGTTTTTGATATGCCACAAAAAACAGCACACTTATAAATATTATCCCGTTTCACACTGAAGTTGTAAGCGGCTCTGTTTCCTTTTTATTGAGAGCTCATTTTCGTGTGTCAGTCTTAAAGGCACAGCAACAAAAAGCAGCCTGTATGATTCAAATAGATACAGAAATGAAATGTAATTGTTTTAGGTACGTAAAACCATATAAACATTATAAGTGAAATTAACTTAAAAGAAAATATGAGCAAAATGTATAACATGGGCCCTTAAACTGGAAATGAGGCCTCTTTGAGAGTTGAGCATTTCCACTAGCTTGGAATTTGAAAACTTCACTGAAAGATTGAAAACTGGCTTATCTGTATCAGGAAATGAACAGAAAGTAAGATATAAAAGTACACGGTTTTCCTAAAAACAGGAATGCTGAATACTTATTCAGGAATGTCCAGTGGAATGCTGATAGGATGACTGGAGTTCATCTGATGTTAAGAGTGTTCACCTCATCCCTTCCTACAACTCTCCCCTTCCGCTTGTGAACTTATTTACTCTGAACACCTCAGGATGACGAGGAAAGAAGTGGATCTGAAACTGCATGTCTCATAAACAGGATTAATTAGTCATACACACTGGGACCTTTCAGCTACAGTGTTATTGTGTATGACCCACTGAGTCATAGCACAAAACTTTATAGGGATAACTCAACTGCACGAGTTAGAGAGGGACATTTTATCCCATGAGTTAAAGGTAAACGAGGTAAAGTAACATTTGGCAGACGTCCTTATCCAGAGCGACTTACAATCATTAGTTGCAGGAACAGTCCCCCTGGAGCAACTGAGGGTTAAGTGTCTTGCTCAAGGACACAGTGGTAGAAAGTGGGGGGTTCAGGTTCACAGGCAAGTTTTTTACCCACTAGGCTACTACCAAAAATGTGCTTTACTTTACTTCACTGAACCTAACAGATTACTGACAATGAGTTTCAGGAGTTAGGTTAGCCAAGCAGTGAGAGTAAATTTTGTCCTAGACTTAATGCAGCCTGAGAAACGAGCCTCTGAGCATTTAATGGTCCAGTCTGGCAGCTGAGGAGATAAGAAAACTTCGAAATGCTCTTAAAAGAGTAACATCTACCCCTGAGTAGCTGAGGTTAAAAGGAACAAAAAGGGCTTAGCCAGGCCACGAGAAACCACTCTCAAAGTCAGGATATGCTGCTATTCAGAACCCTTAAAAGGCCAGATTCTTTAAGGGAGAATTTGTTCTGCTGGAGATCAGGGAGAGATCTACTTATCCTCCTCCGAAGGGACAGATGAAGTCATACGCTAGGTTGCATTTAAACAGCCAAACATGACATCATAGCCCATGTTTTCGTGTTTATTTGTTTCTAAAGTCTCTCCAGCTCACACAGTGACACAGAAGAGAGGAAGCATTCAGTGATGAGATTAAATAAAAATCTGGATTCTCCTATTGCAGATCTTTACAAGTTGATGTGTGTTCCATCTGTATTCAAACTAAGGGTGGGTGATGATACTACTGTAATGTTAAACTACGCCATGGAACACTTTTTACAGCATACATACATACCTAAAGAACAAGGACAACTGCATTTAAAATAGAGTTAGCAAACTACCAATATCTAAGGTCATGCCATGTTGTCCGAAAACAGCACAGTGGGTTAAAATCAACTCAGCACGTCTCATTTGGTCCTGACGAGCAATACAGGTTGAATTAAACCAAAGAAAACAACAAAATACTGTGACACATACTGTGTATCATAAAAGAGTCTTAATATTTTCTGGTAGAAAGAATAAATCATGTGATCCTGTGTGTGCTCTTATATTTATTCATCATCTGTCAGTTGTAAGCATTCCTGAGACTGCAGTTGCATGGCAAAGATTTTCATTTCCGCCAACAGTTGAACGAAGAAAGCACAAAACAGAGAAAGCTTTTATTAAAAAGGAAATGCTCAACTAATGTGTATGTATCTGAGTGTGTGTGAGTGTGTTTGTGTGTGTGTATGTCTGTCAAGAAACACCCCAGCCAGTCATCATTACACTTTCCCTGTGTGCACACATGCTCAAGCGCGTGCCTGCATGCACACACACAGTGATAAATGGGGGGCCTCTAGTGTGTGTGTCCCTCTCTCGGAGGATAAATTCGTTACAGATTTCAATGCAGACCTAACTGCAGTGTGTGTGTGTGCGTGAGGCTCTGTGGACTCTGGGCTTGCAGAGATACAGAGAGAGAGAGACAGAGAGAGAGAGAGAGAGAGAGAGAGAAGGGGGTCCCAATAGGACCCAAAGGAACAGAGCTCCAGGCCAGAGACCCAGAAGCACAGCTGTTCACAAAGCAAAGTCCAGTAATTTCTAACAGAAAGTGTTCCAGATCATGCACAGCACCCTCCTCCTGTCTCTGCATGCAGATATCACAAGTGGCACATGCTTAAAGACTTAAAAAAGGAGCAAAAATCTAATTTTCATAAATTTATACAGTTTTTTAAAGAGAACTACATGCCTAAACTAGAGGTCGACCGATATAGGTTTTTCTAAAGCAGATGCCGATATTTAAAAGTCAGGGTCAGCTGATGGCCGATATATGCTGCTGATATTTTTTTTTGGGTTTGTGTAGTAAAATATCACACTAATAATAACAAAGGATACACAAAATGTCTCAACTTATTTATTTAACACTGACTAAACATAAACAAACATAAATAACATAAATAAAACTGAAAATGTCTAAAAAATAAATCAATATATAACATTTTAACTTGACCAATAATCTGTAATTTGTTATTACTGTAAATTACTGTAAATTAAAAGAGGTGAATATGGGTTTACCTTTACATTTTCTTTAAGGGTAATGCATTAAACTGAGTTTAAAATGAAAATAAAGTTTTTGGGAGCATATTTGGGGGCTTATTTAGGGTTTACACTATAAAAATATGCATTTTTTACTATACGCAGGTGCTCTTGGAACATACTGTGCATATGGAAATGGGGGAAATATTTGATCCCCTGCTGAATTTGTAAGTTTGCTGACTCACAAAAAAATGAACAGTCTCTAATTTATTAGGTAGTTTCATTTTTATGGAGAGAGACAGAATATCAACCAAAAATCAAGAAAAAACATATTACATAGAAGTTATAAATTGATTTGCATGTCATTAAGTGAAATAAGTATTTGATCCCCTACAACCCAGCCAGACTTCCGGCTCCCACAGACTGGGTGTGTCCCCATGTTGCAGATTACAATCAATCTATCAATTACAGATACTCCTGATCTTACC
>JBBIGA010108436.1:0-10712 GCA_037576975.1 Alestes dentex | reverse complement strand
CATCTACACACCTTCACACACACACCATCATACATCTACACACCTTCACACACACACCATCATACATCTACACACCTCCACACACACCATCATACATCTACACTCCTTCACACACACCATCATACATCTTCACACCTTCACACACACCATCATACATCTACACACCTTAACACACACCATGATACATCTACACACCTCCACACACACCTCCACACACACCATCGTACATCTACACACCTTCACACACACCATGATACATCTACACACCTTCACACACACCATCGTACATAAGATCACCCAGCATAAAGCTCTGGATGAATGACGCGGTGTGTGTTTCCTGTGTCTGCAGGAAGGACGAGAAGGAGTATGCTCTGAAGCAGATCGAAGGCACTGGGATCTCTATGTCTGCCTGTCGGGAGATTGCGGTGAGTCCAGACCCTCAGCAAAACTTTCGACCTCCCCCCAGATCAAGCCGATGTGATCTGACATACAGTTTACTTTTGGGGGTATCAGATGTTGCTCTGCTGTTTGCGTGCTATTTCTGGACAGATCTGCATTCAGTTTTCCTTTGCAAATGAGGGCTCCAAGTCCAGAGGGTTTGACATACAAATTGCTGTAGCCACAAGAGAAATAAACAAATAAAAAAAAAAGCTTTTAGAGGTGCTTCTCTGAAAAAGTGTTACATAATTTTAAAGGGTTCCATCAGTTTTTCATGGAAGATTCAAGGTTCTTTATTTGTCAAGTTTGTCTGAATAATGATGATAATAATAATAATAATAATAACAGTGTTTTTTATTGATAGGCTCCTTTCAGGGTACTCCAGGACACCTTAGTGGGTTGAGTATAAAATGGTTCAGTGTAGAGAAACTTACCAGGTTTCTTTACAGTGGTAGTGAATGGAACCAGAGGTTTCGATATCTAGAACAAATATAGCACAAATGTTATTCACTATCTAAACCAACCAGTTCTATCTAAACCAACCAACTATCTAAACCAACCAACTGTACTGAAATACTGATGAATAGGTAGTTGGTGGCCTAGGGGGTAGGATACTTGCCTCTGGACCCAAAGGTCCTGGTCTTGAATCCTACCTTCAGCAAACCACCACTGGGTTCCTGAGCAAGACCCTTAACCTCAAGCTGCTCCAGGGAGACTGTCCCCTGTAGTCAGGATAATGGAAGTCGCTTTGGATAAAAGCATCTGCTTGTGTTACATTTTTCAGATGTCTGGTTCCATCTGGTTTACAATGCAACCCTTTGATTATGCAATAATTTAGAAAAATTGCTGGAATCTGCCTTTATAAAAAGTAAAGATGAGAATAGTGGGATGTTGAGATTGTCATGTAGCAGGTGTTTCCTGTGGTGTTTTGTCTTGGAGAGTTAAGCAGAATAAACGCGTCCTCCAGCTGTCCTGCAGTCTTATCAGAGACCCTGCTCCCAGTGACAGGAACCTCGTGTACTTTACACACACACACACACACACACACACACACTCAAACACTTTACTTTTTAATGTGTGTTCTGCTTGACTGGGCTCTTTTCATTTTTAAGGCCAAATTTAAAAATAGTGTTATGCGTATATACATATATATATATATATATATGTGTATGTATATGTATATATATATACATATATGTGTGTGTGTGTGTATTTATTTATATATTTAGACGCCATCCCTGGCTCTGAGGTTTTCTGTGCGTTTGTCTCAGAGCAGGCCTGCTACTGACAGGTGTGTGCTTGCGCAGGGTGGGGTGGGGTGGGGTGGTGGGTGGTGTTTGCTGTGACAGTTCAGTGCTTTTTGTGTGCAGAACCTGAGCTTTTATATAACAGTCTGCATTCCTTTCTGCACAAAACAGAAGGCCAGCAACCCTGTTTGGTGACATTCACTCGCCCATACACACTCACACACACACACATTTTAGGAAAACAGGGATGGCAGTGTTTTTAACAAACACAGCCTGACACACACACATACACCCACGCACACACACACCCTTTGAAATGTATCCGCTGTGTTTGACATAACAGCAAGGTATTGATATTTTTTCTGTCATGGAAACACTGCGAGTTTGCCCTTCTCTTCGCATGGCATCACCACACCGGATTCTTGGGGATGCGGCGGTTTTAGCCTGGCACTTTCAAGAGCTGGCGTTTCTGTTGGAGTCTTGACTGTAACATCTTAACACAGCCCCTCCAGCAACACACCAGAAGGCCTTTTTGAACATACTCTTATTCTGATTTAACCCTCTGGTCTCTATGCTGGCCATTTGTGTTCAGTTCACTCTCTTTTTTTGACCATTTTAGCTGTGTTAATGCATATGGAATGAAATTTCCCAAGGGTCTGGATTTTTTTTCAGATCTTTTAATTTTTAGCTTCAACTCATTAAATATATCAGCAATATACTCCATACCCATGAAACCCATTTTTCAATTCCTTGTTATTTATACTGTTAAATCATACAATTTAGGTTAAAATGCTTTCATTCTAAACTCAACACTTGAGAAATGTAGTTTTTAGTGTTTTCTACCAGATTATGTCATTTATCCACTTTTGGCCAAGCGAGCAATTTTATATAGTAATCTTAGTTCCCAACAGGGGAGTATGGTAGCTTACTGCACTCCAATGGAACAAATGAATGACACAGTTTTGACATAGGTGTGACCTTAAGGATGTCAGATAATGGTTTGTGTTTGTGCATGAAAAAAAAAAAAAATCAGTGTTGTTGTTAATCAGTTACATATCTCAGACTGTACTATTAATAACACAAGAAAATCCGGTAGCATTGAGAATAAAGAAAATGGCCATTTTTGAGTTTGTTTTCTAACAAGAGCGTTGTGCAAACAAACTGGTATTTGAAAGATTAAAAAATAAAAAAGTAATGGATATTTTATACTTATGACAAGAACTTATGTAGTTAAAAACTTTATGTAGTAAAAATAGCAAAAAACCATAAATATCTAAAAAAAAATTACAGACTCAATCTGTTGGTGGCCACTTTTAGAATGGATCGTGAATTTGAACAAAGCCCGAGAGTTAAAGTATTCAACGTAAGTTACTGATAACAGTATTGTTCTAATGATTTGTTTCTAAAAAATAAGAATTCTTTCTTTTTTTTTTTTTTATCTTTGGCTTTGTGTGAAATTTCACAATTTTCTGATTTCATGCGTGTACGCTGTCGCAACAGCTCAATGGCTGTGCAAACTATAGTTAGGGTGACCGGAAGAATCCCAATTTCTAAAACGTTTAGGCATTCCAACTTTTTGATTTTTTTCATTGTTCTACAACTTCCTTTATTCTCAAAACATGCATGCCTACATGGCCTTCGTGCACTTGTTGTTGTTCTGGCTGAAGGAGGCGGATGGGTTGTGTAGCAGTGTATTGGGTTACTCCCATTGTGTACATTGCAATTAGCAGTTCCATTGTTGCATTGCTGCATTCTGTTGCCATGTGGCAACAAAATGCAAAGTATGCCCCCACAAGTTATTTAGTATGTGGAGTTAAAGAGCACATTCAAATTCTTTTATGCGTTCATGAGCACCTGCATTTGAATTGGTTTTACTTTACGGCACACGATTGAGTAGGAGCGAATTGGGATGTGTGCAAGTGCATTCGTGTCGATGTGAATGTGGGTCGGTTTGTATTTTCATGGAGAGAGAAAGATACAGAGACATTGCTGTCATTTATAGATGGTTAACTAATGATTTGGCGTCCAGTGCAGGCTCTCAGCCAAGCTATTAGAGAGCAGCAGAGGCGGACTGACTGCTCCGGCTTTCCCTCCTGGCCGAGCCCCGATAACCTCCTGCTGACGCCAGTGTTCGTCTTAAACCAGCTGCCAGCTGAAGGGCTCTTGCCGCTGATGAAGCCGGAGGGTTCATTACCGAGGTTCATTGGCCTTCGCAGTAGCACCATTGACCTTTAGCGGGGCAGAATCCCTGAAAGGATCATTAGCGGAGTTCATTAGCACTGTTGTCCTGTAACAGGACTGGTGGCTGTGGATGCTTCCCGAGACTTACAAGCCCTTGTCTGATTATAAGTAGATCAAGAAGGTCCAGCAATAACACGCAATGGACTCTTACTGGTGTACACATAGAGATGAGGTTTGTATGCAGACACACAATATAAATGCAAACTGTAGTTAATATATTCATTTCCAAAACTTTTAGACATTCCAGCTTGATTCTTTGTCTCAAAACGTACATGCCTAAATGGCCTCCATGCACTTGTTGTTCTTCTGGTTGAAGGAGGCGGATGGGTTGTGTAGCAGGGTATTGGGTTACTCCCATTGTGTACATTGCAATTAGCAGTTCCATTGTCGCATTATTGCATGCTGTGTGGTACTTCGGAGGGCAGGCCGCTCTCAAATGTGTGTTAAAACCCCAGGAACACCCCACACACACACACACACACACACACACACACACACACACACACACACACACACACACACACTTCACTACACAGTCACCACCAAAGTCAAAGTCAAAGTGAGCTTTGTCATCTCAGCTATATACACCTATACAGCAAGATGAGACGGTATGGCTCCAGATTTCACAGAGCACAAAAAGCTAAACAGTGTGTTACTATAGACCATAGAATACTGAAAACCAGTCAGTCACATTTTGTTGTAAGTACTTCTGTTGTTTTCTGGTAATAAAATGTTGAAAAGCAGTGTGTTTGTTGTTTAAAAAAAAGAAAGAAAGAAATCAGAGCGTGGGCCCGAACTTGTAGTGTACATGTACACTTATCTACTTTACTGTTTATGCCAAGGCCGTTTTCATCCTGTGGACGGGTTCTCCAGAGGCCTGTGCGGTTCTGCGTCACAGATACGGCAGTAAAACTCTACAGGGCAATATGTGCGCTCATCTGTTTTGACCCACGTTAAGTGCTCGCCCCGTCCCACACCGAAGCAGCCGACATCTGATGCAACCAAAGTGGAACAGAACACTGTGGTTTCCAAGTGATGGGATCGGCCTCGGCTTCTAATGGCCAAGCCTGAACCACGTGAGAACGATCGTCACGAAACAGAGGGGACAGAGAGCGAGAGAAAGAGAGAGAGAGAGAGAGAGAGAGAGACCTTTATGAGCTTGAGGTCTGGTTTAATCCTGTCTCGTCCACTCCAGGCCAGTCTTAGGGTGGAAGAATGAAAGGGGCGATATTGGACTCAATAGTAAAGAATGGACAGATGAAATAGATTTGATGTTATTTATGTGTAATGATGTGTTTGCTGTCACAACACAAAATGGTTTCTCTATTTTTATTATTGTTAATCATTTTTTTTAATGATTTCTGTTAGAATTATTTTTTTTTATTTGAAAACGGCAACTTTAATCTTTATGTTGTTTCAAAATGTCATGATTACTGGACCAGCAGAAGTGGTCCATAATGATTTAACTTATTTTACATTAGCTTCTGTTATAAGGCAGGAATTTCTTTGCTTCTTCTGAAAAGTTACTATTTTGGATATATGAATTAGTCAGTTTGTCCTGACCACTTCGATCTGAAATAAATGATGGGGTGGTCTCTGCGTTTTGCACAGTTTTGAGTATTTTATAACTTAAGCAGCTTGATCAGTAATGTTGAAAATTTTTAAAATGTTTCAATAAATATGCTGAACAGCCTTAATTTATGTTTTCATTACATATTCATTACAGTACTTGGATTATTTGTCAGATAATTAGCCTAAATAATTGACAGTGATTTGTATTTTTTGCTGCATTGGTTTTTTTCGTGTCATAGCTGATATTGGACGTCAGTTTAAGTAAACAGAGAGATAGTAGCACTTTGGCAGGGCCCAATTTATCTGCCTGCTGCAATATGAGGAACAACCTAACACACACACACACACACACACACACACACACACACACATACACACATTACTAATTTATCGCCCTGTTTTTAAATGCATTGTATAATTTTGCTGCCTTTTTATTCAGCCTCTGCTATAAATTGCCGGTATGTGTTGTTCTTTGATCACTGGGAGCTACTTTTTTATTAGAGTTGAAACAGATGCTTAAAAATGAAAAGTGAATGGTCGTTCTTGTGCCGGCGATGCTTTGGCAACTAAATAAAGCTTTGAAGATGCAACAAAAGCATCATCAGTCCGAGGTCACTGTCTAATCCGACACTATAAAGCTGTACAGTATAATTACAGAAGGTAGTCCTGCTGTTATCTAATATCTGATTTAATGAGAGAGAGAGAGAGAGAGAGAGAGAGAGAGAGAGAGAGAGATGGGTTAGAGAAGGAGAGAGGGGGTGATTAAAAAGAAATAGAGAGAGAGAGAGAGAGATGGGGATAGGGAAAGAGAGGGGGGTGATAAAAAAAGAAATAGAAGGAGGGTGAGAGAGAGACAGAGACAGAAAGAGAGAGAGTTCTGCAGAAAGGACCAACTCTTGATCAGAACAATAAGCCCTTTGTACTCCTTTCTGACCTGGTGCAAGTGTGTGTGTGTGTGTGTGTGTGTGTGTGTGTGTGTGTGTGTGTGTGGGGTTGCCATGTGGTGCTGCTTTAGCTTATTTGACTGGCTCCAAAGCAAAGCATTCCTCATCTTTTCCTCATCTGAATCAATGGAAACTTTGACTGGAGAGGCTTTGAATGTATTAATGTCACCTCAGTCACCATCATATACAGGAATGATCTGCAAGGACAATCCTGCCACTGCTATTTTCAGGCCTGTATACTGACCCTTGCCTTGATAAGCAGAATGCATACCAGTGCTTGACTGTGACTGTTTGAGCTCAGCCTTCATGGACACCTGAAGCTTGTGAAACGCATTCCATGTTTTATCTTTGCTTGGGACAGAGATATGAACAGATACTGATACTGTACATATTTGTAGCATTTCTACAGTGACTCCTGCAGCAGAGTTCTGGCACAGAGTTCCTGCTCATATTCACAGTCAGTGGAGTATCTGGGACGTCCACGAGTGACATTTTTCCCACCCACCAGGAATCGAGATAATTATGAAATGATTTTATTTGTTATGTGAGTTAATTTTAAAAAAAGCATAACATTAGTAAATACATGCAATAAAATAGCATACATGGTAATGATCAGTGCCTTAATGAGGAAATTAAGAATGTTCTTTCTAATGATTTTCTTATTAAACGATAAATGAACTTTCAGTCCGTGCTTGAGGAACAGGGTTGTACTTTTTAAACTTAACACATTTATGCAAAAAATGATTTTGATGACTTTATTTAAAGGGGGAGTGTAGTTATAGTGAGGTCGGACAATGCTAAAAACTGATGGCTGCCGGGATCTTTGACTTTTTATGTTTCTTCTATTTGTAAAGTAGCTTCTAACCTTACAAAACCACTGTTGAGGTCTTCTTCTTCTTTTGTTGTCAGTTGGCTTTTAGGTGCATTACCGTTACTTTTTAGAGAGAGTAATGCATTCCTGGTGGTAGTAACATTGGTAAAATCAAAGCAAAATATATTGTTTCACACAGCATGAGAACTACATAATTTTTTTAAAGATTGAATAACTAACTATTTGAATATTCAAAAATGATGGCCCATGCCGTGTATAATCAGTGAGACTATAGGATATATGTGGCAAAGTGAACGCACTCTTGATGCATTTTCCTGTAAACGTCCTGACTCACACAAGATAAAAAAAAAAAAACATCACCATATCACAGAATAGTAGTTAGGTTAGTGTTTACCTTTATATAACTGTATAACTCTTTTTTTTTTTCACTTTAGCCATTTAATGCAGTATCAACCTGTTTTGGAAATCCTTTGGTTCAACCTTGAATTTGAACATTTTTCATTAAAAATGTATAATATTTTTATTCCATTTGAAGTAGTTTATTGTTACAGATATCAAACATTCTGGTGTTGTGATAACCCTAGTCAGTGCCTTCAAACTTAAATTGCAATTACATTGCGATCATTGCAAGTTTTCTGATTCTGATTTCTGATTCTGCTACGTAACAACATAACTAGTACCATGCCCCCAAAACAAAACTATTGAACTGTACTGAACGCAGAAATGATTAGTGCTTAGTTTGGCTTAATTTGCAATTTTTTTAATAAAATATCATTTTAAAATTTGGTCTCTTAAGCATGATGACCTTCATATCCTGAGGAAATTAACAGTGGGTTGAAGTGCAGTAGGGTTATGGCTTTCTATATTGTTTCTAGGAGCGTAGAACACACGTTACCGAATAACACTCTTCACCTGTCGGTTTTATATACTAGTGAGTGTATCTCTGCTCGGTTCAGCCCAAGTTGACAGGGGTGACCTTGCCACCTGTACACTGGCCGTCCTGACTGGACAATGGTCCTCCCAGAATAGCAGGTCCTGGCCTCTGGAACCCTGGGTCGGTTCACAGCTGGTGGGATGTCCTTTTTTCCTCACGAGGGTCTGCACCAAACAAGGGAACGCCGCAGTGTGCTTTCCTCTCCTTACTATCCTCTGTACTGCCCACACAGTCTGCCTGTTTGACAATAACATCGTAATAATTCAGTCACATTGATTTTGGCACATTGACCATACATTTGGTCTTCTGCTTTATTTTTTCCATCACATTAGTATGAGTGTGTGTGCCAAAAATGTAATTCATAATTTATCACAATTCATTCTTAGATGACTGGTTCCTGGTTTCTGTTCATCCCTGAGAATTAAACAGACTGTTTCTGTTACTGCGCCTTTAAGGCTGATATATGTAAATGATTTTTATTTTTTTTGATTGGCTGCCCGGTATTGCAGCTCATTCAGAAATCAGCACGGGGCTGAAACACTCCTTAGAACTTCGGCGTGAATGGGCGAAGCTAAACTGCTATAGGCTAAGTTAGGGGATATGTGTAAATGTGGTGAGTTTATGTGTAAATGTGTCGAAAAAATATATATGATATTTCACCAATATTTGCACAGTTTAAGCCAGAAAAAAATGATATATTGAAAAGCTGTGGAAGTGCAGTATGTAGCAGTATAATTGCAATGCTAATATATTGTCCATATCGTGCAGCCCTACTAAAAACCTGTATGCAGGTTAATGAGGACCTACTTCTTTAAAGCTGTCAGCTGTCGTAACACTTGCTGGATTGCAATCTCATGAATATGAATATCAGTTGTAGGCACCTCTTCATACAAAAAACAAAGTTATCCTGTTGCAACCTTAAATTTACTCAATTGTCCACTTACTTACACAAGTATTTGGCCCAGATTCTGCTTCTTTAGCTTAGCGCTGAAGCTATAAGACTAAAGTTTCTTGCAAACACTGACTTTTTCATAAATACTTCCCCAATATGTCTCTCCACAGTAGCTTACAGTAAGTCATACTGCGTCTTAAACTGGATCCACAAGTCTGCACTGGGTTTAGAGGCGTTTTGGACCACAGAAAAGATTTGGGTGACTATTGACTTTGTGTTTTAGTCTAGTTCCAAGCGAAAGATGCAGAATTTGGACTCCAGGTGTGTCTTAAGTGATCAACCACGTTTTGTGCATTTGAAACGATCGACTACATTTGGAGTATGTGATGTACATTGGATTTGTCACTGAATTGTGCCTTTAAACAAACTATTACAAGTGAATGGAGAGATGCTGGCTGTCTCTAGACCTAAGCAAATGTGTGTGAGTGTGTTGCGCGTGTGGGCTGCATGTGTAAGGGCTGTAATTTATGGTTATGACAGGAATGATAATAGCAGTTATTTTCAGGAAATGTTCAGTTTGTCATGGGACGTGATGTCAGTTTACTCGGGGTCTGTGATTACCCCCAGTACACACTGAGCGGTGACCACGACTCAGTTGTTAGGGTGACATCCCCGACCCTGACCCTTCACTAATGGCCCAATTGTAGAGGGTAAAACAAACATGCAATCAATCCTGGAGCCTTATTATTATGTAAGTGAGCGTTTGTGTGTTTGTTCTCCTTTTCTGTTTTGCTTGCCTCTCTTTGCTCTCCTTCTCCTGTTGAAGCCAGCCCTGTTGCGTAACTCACTTTAATAGTGGCTTAAGGACTGACCTTTGACTCGGACACACAGTGACACCACGCTCAGTTAAAGCTTTAAATCCCGCAGGTCTTTAGGAAACTGAAGCCTCGCTGCCAAAGGCCTTATTTACCCTTACTGTAAGACGCTTCGCAGATTTCATCGGTACACACCGATGTTACATAACGATCAGGAGCTAAAATCTTCTTATTTATAGAGACCTTTTCTCAAACCTAAGAAGGCTTTACAACTGGAACAAGAAATCATAATCAACAGTAAATACAAGCCCTCCAACACAAACACACACACACACACACACACACACTGACATACACACACACCCAAACACACATAAACGCTCATAAAGGCACATACACCTGAAAAAGTGGACCATGGGATAAAAAGATGATTAAAGGTGGGAGATAGGCCCTGTAATATTTGTTGCAAAGCATACAGTTATACAGTACCTCACTCCTGTGTTCAGATCCTATCCTGAAGAGTAGTGTTCTGTGCTTTAATAGTGAAAACATAATAATAATAATAATAATAATAATAAAAAAAGAATTGGAGGCCCGAGAGCAGGTGCGTGAGTCCGGCCTGATAGGCCCGGGAAACAGGATGCACATGCTGGCGTTTCTGTTGTGGGTAAAGAAAAAAACAGCATTGTGTGATTGTTGGTCCTCAGAGCTGGCACGTAATCCCTCTCACACACACACACACACACACACACACACACACACACACACACACACACACACACACACACACACACACA
>JBBIGA010108405.1:0-10713 GCA_037576975.1 Alestes dentex | reverse complement strand
TGATCAGTATACTGGTGGTGCTGAATGCTGAGTGGCTGGAACTCCTTTATCTAGGCTCCTTGTATCTTTAGGGACTTCTAGCAGTACAACATTTGTTCCCATTTCTTTCATGTGATCTACTCAACATACCAAAGATAAGACTAAAAACACACTTAAAGACAAAATAGGAGTAAATAAGGGCTGGCTCGAGGCAGTATTGTGAGATGAATAACCTCACCTAAATTCCTTTACCAAGATATCAGTTTTAACTGAGAAGTGTGACAAAAGGAAGACACAGAGGGGAGAAGAGGGGAGGTGTTGGATCTAAAACAAGGAGGATTCAGACAGCGAAGCGCCTCCACTGGCAGCTCTAGGGGCCTAATGGCTGTAGGGGTGGCTGCCAGGTGGCTGATTTATGACCTATTTGGAGATTACTCTGCCGTGCCCGGCCGCATAGTCCAGCGGAGTGCGAAAGGAGCAGGGAGGAGCGCCACTTTGATCTCCGCGGAGAGCATTGGTATTCCGCGCTGGGCCCGAGGAGAGAAACACGCCTCTGGGAGCCCGGTCTCTCTCCCTCACACACACACACACTCTCGGCCTCCTGCAGGGTCTCTGCTCCACTCATCTCATGTTTTTCCCTCTGCTTGAGAAATGCAGCAGTCAGGGTGTATTTCTTCCCTCAGTCGGTGCAGCTAAGAGCTCACATTTTCTCTGAAACGAGCTCGCATTAAGAAAACCGTTCGCCTCCAGGTGGACAATGGTAGCCCTTGGTGGTGTGATATTCCTGCAGTTCGGATACATGCGTCACTCAAATGTTACACTTTTAAAAACGAAGGTGCCATAAAGTTTCATTAACTTTACAGAAGAACTGTTTTGGGTTCCCCAAACAATCTTTCAGAAGTTTTTTTTTTTTTTGTAAATGTAATGTTTCTGAGAAAAGTTCAAAGAACCGGGAGACAGGTTCGTGCCACTAGTCGGCACTAGCTCTGCCCCTGGAGAGCTTTTTGAAGGATGTACCAACCAAATGGAAAAAGAAAGTAGTGCTTATTCACTACCAGAGACATGGGAAGGTGCTCAGAGCTGGAAAAAAGGGGGACATTAGTACAATAGCTTTTTTTTTTTTTTAAGTTTAAAGCCAAGCTATACATCCCAATGAAACAAGATACTCATGAGGGAAATAACTGTGGATGGGGCATGAAATCATGCATGATAAACCGATCATGAACGTCTTCTGAAGAGCTGAAGCCCCCTCATACCCTCACTTGGTTCTTCATAGATCTCATTGCTTTTTCATTAGTTTTATTGCTTTTATACTCATTTTGCTGGTTTTTCATTGATCTCATTTTTTTTCGTTGGCTTGTCATTGGTCTTATTGGTATGTCATTGATCTCATTACTTTCGATAGGTTTCATTGTTTTTTTTTTATGTCTTTTTGTTTTTCATTTATCTTAATGATTTTTAATTGTTTCATTGTTTTTTCATTGATTCCATTGATTTTTCATTAGTTTCATTGTTTTTTTTATTGGTCTCATTGGTTTGACATTGATCTCATTGGGTTTGTTTTATTCGTTTTATTGGTTTTCCACTGATCTTGTTAGATTTTCATTTGTCTTATTGCTTTATCACTAATCTTGATCACTAATCTTACTAATCTTAGCTATTTTTGGTTTCATTGGTTTCCCACTGATCGAATTGTTTTTTCACTGGCTTTTTGTTTCTCCATATATTTCATACACCCTGTAACATCACATCTCATCTAGAATCCTGTCTGTCCTGACTATGGCACTGTTGCTGGAGCTCTGAATGCATTCGCGCATACCCTCAGTCAGTACAGCTCAGAGTTTACGGGGAAAAAATTCCTGGATGGTGGACGACAGTAGCCCTCGCTGGTCCATTAGCTCTGTACTGAGAGCTAGTGGGGGACCAATTAGTATTACACAGATAACTGCATAAAACTCCACTGAAGTAAAGAAACAGAGAAGAGTCTAATAGACAGAGTTAACACTTCTAATGAAACACAGGGGGGCAGTTAGCTGTGCAAAATGCTCATTAGCTTCCACAGAAATTCAAATTGCCCTAAAAAACTGCAGTCTGCCAGGCAATTTTCAGCGAATGTTCTTTTATATCATTTTAACAGCCTCGGATTTCCACCGGCCAGTGTAATTGTGCATTTGAGAATAATACCTGAGCAGACAGTTGTTATTATGCGTTGGAGGGGTACGCGCACAGCTGCATCGGACCCCATTAGTCGCCATTTTGGGCGTGGCATCCCTTCAGGTTAAACACGGGGCTGTGGACTGAACAAGCTAAATGAGGTAAGAAAACGGTCTCTGCGTTGCTGCCATCGGAGCACGATCAAGCATGCGCTTATTAAGCACAGCTGTAGGCTACTCATTAGTTTGCTCCTGGCTGCGGCTACGAGTAGCCCTGGGTTGCTGCGGTGATCATCGTGGTGATGGGCGGAGAGAGGAGAGCCGAGAGCGGACCGGGGCTCTCTCACGCTCTATTTCCCCCACGCTTCACAACCGCTCCCCGTCTGCCTCAGACAGCCGCCTGGACCCTGCCGCCTCGAGAGCGCTCCCATCCCTTCCTCTTATCCACCAGCGCCCAGCCGTGCTGGGATTTCCCCTCCCGTTACCCTACACGATCCCAAATTATGGCCTGCTTCCCTCCACCACATGGCCATTAGCATTTAGCCCCATCCATTAGCACTGACTTGCTTCATTAGCTTCAAAGATAGGTGGGAGCTCTTCCAGGGTTTGTCCTTCTGTCTTTAAGTGTTTTTTTTATTCCTTCTTTCAGAAGGGACAGGTGTTTCTTTTGTCTGTCATTCCGTCCTGCGGTCATGGAAGTGGCCAGGCCGGCACCCTCTCTGGGGAACGGGGATAAAGGGAGGATTTAGGTCCCTTCTGATTAGTGCAAATTAAAGTCAAGGATTAGTGACACAATTTCTGGGCTTGGGCCGCGGGTTCTAGCAGGAACGGACAGAGTAAAAGAGAGTGAGAGGAAGGAAAAGAGAAAAGAACTAGAGTTTAAAAACAATACACCCAAATCTCTGCAAACAAATGTGTTCACTTGTTCTAGCAGTTGCAGAGTTTGCTTCTGTGCAAATCTAATAAATTTCATTCAGTCTAATTATCTTAGGAGTTTAGATATGCAGTTTAAAATGCTAGGCCATTCTGCTGTAGACAATTAGGCAAACTAGGCAAAGTGGAAATAATTAATGTGCCACCATGCTAACAACAGCCTGATTAAACAACAAAAAAACGCACCTGAATGATCCTGACGATGTTCCCTTTCGCTTCAGAGCCTTCCTGCCATTCCAAGAAGGCTAAAAAACTTTGCTCTGTGGTTTTACTCTTACCTCTTTATTACATTTTGGTTGGACACAATAGTGTGGCATTCTTAAAAGGGGCAAGGATATTTAATGAATTAAAAGGGTAATTGCTAATTATCCATTCAGGATGTTTTTCTCTGAGGTATCTAGGTAGGTGTAGCTAAATGACCCATTGGTCAAGTCTTCAGGAGCGAGACTGAAAACCTACCGTGTCAGATTAACACCCAACATCATTTGAAAATCAGTCAATCATATGCTGATTTACTAGGGGCGTGGCCAGTTTTGTGAGGGAAAACTTCCCTCTAGACCGTCTGGAAGTTCTAGATTTGTCACTGACTGTGAATGGGACTGGCTTCTAACCAATGTGTGTTTGTTAGATGGTCTAACCAGTGGATGTATATCAGATGGTCTAATCAGTGGATGCATATCAGATGGTCCAACCAGTGGATGTATATCAGATGATCTAACCAGTGGATGTATATCAGATGGTCTAACCAGTGGATGTATATCAGATGGCCTAACCAGTGGATGTATATCAGATGGTCTAACCAGTGGATGCATATCAGATGGTCTAACCAGTGGATGTATATCAGATGATCTAACCAGTGGATGTATATCAGATGATCTAACCAGTGGATGTATATCAGATGGTCTAACCAGTGGATATATATCAGATGGTCTAACCAGTGGATGCATATCAGATGATCTAACCAGTGGATGCATATCAGATGATCTAACCAGTGGATGTATATCAGATGGTCTAACCAGTGGATGTATATCAGATGGTCTAACCAGTAGGAGTAAGTGAGATGATCTAACCAATGTGTGTGTGTCAGACAATCTAACCAGCGGGTTTTTGTCAGATTGTCTAACCAGTGGATGTGTGACAAATGGTCTAAACACTGACCGTGAGTCAGGTGGTCTAACCAATGGGTGTGTGTCAGGTGGTGAACAGCGGCTCTATTACAGAAAGACCATTTACTGAAGCAGTCTCTGTAGAAATGCTGCACACAAGTTTGTATGTCTGTTACAAACTCTACACGCAACGTGAAATGAGTTTGACACACTTCAGATCCATGTTAAATTTGTTAAGCATAAAAAACGTTTTGTGTGTGCTATGTCATTTGTCATGTTTGCCACCACTTTTCACACACATACAAAATAAATACTTTGTAATGAACAGCATACTCAAAAACTGATTTGTGCTACCAATTTTTTTATTAGAATGAGATTTTTGCCACCATTTTGTGGAGCTTGTCCAATCTGGCAATAAGCATGTTTGTTGGACGAGCATGGGCAGTTCAGCTGAATTCAACTGGTCCTGGAACCGCAGGCTGCGAAGAAATTTCTGGTGATAGTGGACAGCCTCAGAAAACCTCTTGTCCAATGTAATCATGCACTGTAAGTAATATGCCAGTAGACAGTTGTCATTATGGCTTGGAGGGGAACCCAGTACAGGGCTCTACTGGACCCTACTAAGCTTTTCTTCCAGGTTGCTAAGCTAATTTGTCCAAGATTGATTATTTTGAGTCCTGCCCTGGACAGAGCAGTGGAAGTCGTGCAGAACAAAAAGGAGGTCATTTCATGGTCATTTAGTCTCTGACGACTGATCAAATAAACCACTGCACTGAGGTCTGCAGAAATGACACAATTCAGTTGCATGCACCATGTGGGTTTGTAAGCCCAAACAGTCAGACCAAATATATGAAAAAAAGGAGAAGAAGAAAGCGACAGAGACAAAGAAACTCCATTTCTTGCTTCATGTTACCCTAAACCTCTTTATCTAACCTGAAAACTGGCTGGGTTTGCTCTGTCAAAACAATGCGAACGTCAGCTCTGCTGTACTTTCACGGCTACAGTATGTAAGGCTTTTCTGCACCACCTGCTTATACAGCCAAGATACAAACACTGCCCTGAGACTGCCGTTCACAGCCAATCAGGGCTCCTTGTACTGGCAGCCACAGCCAATCAGGGCTGCTTTTACTGCCAGCCACAGCCAGTCAATGCTCCTTCTACTGCCACCCATAGCCAACCATTTTTCCTTTGGCTGCCACCCAGTGCTCCTTCTGCTGCCATCCATAGTCAATCAATGCTCCTTTTGCTGCCACCCAGTGCTATTTCTGCTACCACCTATAGTCAATCAATGCTCCTTATGCTGCCACCCATAGCCAGTCAGTGTCTGTTTATGGCCAGTCAGTGCACTTTCTACTGTCACCTGTGGCCAGTCAATCCTCCCTCTGCTGCCACTTAGTCAATCAGTGCTCCTTCTGCTGCCACACAGTGCACCTTCTGCTGCCACCCATAGCCAATCAATGCTCCTTCTGCTGCCGCCCATAGCCAATCAGTGTCTGTTTATAGCCAGTCAGTGCACCTTCTGCTGCCACCCATAGCCAATCAAATCCTCTTTCTGCTGCCATCCTAGCCAGTTAGTGTCCGTTTATAGCCAGTCAGTGCACCTTCTGCTGTCACCTGTGGCCAATCAATCCTCCCTCTGCTGCCACTTCGTCAATCAGTGCTCCTTCTGCTGCCACACAGTGCACCTTCTGCTGCCACCCATAGCCAATCAATGCTCCATCTGCTGCCACCCATAGCCAATCAGTGTCTGTTTATAGCCAGTCAGTGCACCTTCTGCTGTCACCTGTGGCCAATCAGTACTCCTCCTGCTGCCATTCACGGCCAATTAGTGTTACTTCTACTGAAACCCACTGTCAATCAGTGCTCCTTCTGCTGCCATCCATAGCCAGTCATTTCTTCTACAGGCAACCAATGCCTCTTTCATTTTACGACATACTGCAATTGTAAGACACCGTGCAATACATTAAAATGTATTGGTGAATTAATGGGCCTGTGTCACTTTTACCATAATAATTTACTGTTGGTGGATCAAATGAACACATTCATTCATTTAAACACCCACAGAAACACACAGATGCGTAATATTCAAGACGAGTCATTGTTTAGAGGCTAATTTGCATATTGCAGCCTTCTGCAATGTCCCCAAAAAGCCTCATATCGTGATAGAGATTAATTACTCGTGACTGTTCTGGGCAGGAAGCTCGGTCCTGAAACTTTTTGCTTCACTCGAACACCTTTTCTTTCAACTTTCGTTCTATATTCATGATTGATGTACTGGCCTTACAGCGCTACCTGTGCCCTCCGCGTTACCTCCTCCCTCTGTCTTTTCTTACATCTCTACTGCCGTGCACTTGTCATGAGAGAGGTCAAAAAATGCCTCCGCCTGTGGTTATTGCGGAAACTCTCAAAGGAAGATGCGTCAAATATCAAATGAGATTATAGAGTCAAGGGCACCAAGTTGAAGGGCAATTCCATCAGTTTTTCAAAATTTCTGTATAATTCAGTCATTCAGAGTGGGTCTTATGTAAAATGCTCTGTTCTTCGGAAAACAACCAATTTCCAACACAACACAACACAACATCTCCAACACAAATACAGCCGGTTTATTCATTAACTGATCCCTCGTGAAGTGTTAATATGGATAATGATGGTAAAATAGAGGCAAATCTGATACAAATCAGTTTTCTTTGGGCACAGTTTTGTATCCCACCCCAAAGAATAAATTTAGTTTTAGGACCAAAAGCTTCTCAAAACTCAACATCTCAAGTGTCAGGGGACGAAACCATGACCATTTCAGGGAACAACTTTCTGTGAGTGAGCTTTTAAAGGCAGATGTCTGGTTCCATTCACCCCCACGGTGAACGATTCTGACTATGAAGCATTTCACACCAAACTCACTCTGAACCGCTCTGTTTACAGCTTAAACACTTAATTATGCAGGAAAGTTTGTTACAAAAAATTGGTGGAATCCCCCTTTAGAGAGCAAGTGAGGAAAAATAATTCTTAACTGATCATCCAAGATGGAAAGAGCTTATCTTCATAGTAATTTCTATTCGAACGTGCATTGAGAAATTGACAAATTCCTTATGAATACGTTATGAATATGTTTTCACACAATATAAAGGGCAGGTGTTTTATTCTAAATGTGTAATAAAACAAAAACAAACAAACAAACAAAAAAGGGTTCTTCAAGTATTTTCATCGACAAAAATGGTTCTCTAAAGAAACCGATAGAAGGTCTTGTACGCCAGGGGTTCCCTGTCCACGCCCTGGTGACCACAAACTATGCACACTTTTGTGCTTCGTCTTCTCTAGAACACCCAGACTCCTCTTGAGAGTAGCTTATTCATGGGGTTGCGACTGGAACACTGGTTCTGTTGCACCGAACAAAGAACCCGTCCATTTGCATTAAAAATAATTCAGTGGTTGATCTGTTTAATCTGTGTGAATGTTTATCGGCAGGAACAGCATATCTAAGTGCCTTAGATATCTCATTAACATATCAATGAGTAGCATTTCAAGGTCATTGGCTGGGGGGGGGGCGTTGTTGGGGTCATTTGCATAGACAGGGTAAAATTAAACAGATTGTGTAAGTGATATGAGGAGACAGGGGAGTTCACCATGTAGTTTGATTTGTAAGTGAGTCGTGTGGGTATGTGTGTGTGTGTGTGTGTGTGTGTGTGTGTGTGTGTGTGTGTGTGGTGTTATGATGGTTGATGTGTAGTTTTGGTGATCCTGGCAGACTGCTGTCAGGTTGTCACAGCCGTCGTGACGGGAGAGCAGCTGTACCGCAGGGTGCTCTAGAATCAAGCCAAGCACACTCAGACACACACATACACACACACACACACACACACACACACACATTGCCCTGAGTCACCTCTAACGTGACACCTGCTGGTCACTGCCAGCTGCACACATCAGAGAACCACAGCAGGTGTTAGAGTTGCGTGTGGTGTGTGAACATAATTTTGGCCAGGAAAATTAATGTATTGTTTTTTTTTGTTTAGTTTTTTTTTTTTTTTATCTATACTTGTGTACTTTTGTCAGAAGCAAACAAATGGAACAAGCTAAAATGCCCCATCTTAATGCAGTTCCTAGTTGAATGCACTGGAAGGAACAAACAGATGTGAAAGGTGCCATTACTTTTGCACAGCTCACATGTCATGTTAAATCCGGCCAGCGAACGGTAACTGTGCATCTGAATGTG
This sequence comes from Alestes dentex, assembly GCA_037576975.1. Classification (NCBI taxonomy): domain Eukaryota; kingdom Metazoa; phylum Chordata; class Actinopteri; order Characiformes; family Alestidae; genus Alestes; species Alestes dentex. Next base: position 2,332 of record JBBIGA010108405.1, on the reverse strand, counting down.
CAGAAGTGTGTTCTCCGTAGAGGATATGCACTATGAATAACAGTGTTGTACAGTGTCTGAAACCGCGTAAGCAGGTCTGCTGGAGATTACTGAAGAATGCTGAACATAAATAAAAGTACTGCTGAAGAAGCTTACTAATGAACACAAGTAGTGGTTTGGAGTCGTTCTCTATATCGAATTTGTTATTGCTCATGATAGTGACATAAGGAGTGAAATTGCACATAATAAGACTAGTGCACATGAACTTTTGCACATAAGCGACATAAGTAATGACATAAGTTGTGTTATTGTATATAAGACTCTTGCATGAAAATTATTGCAGAATGACATAAGAAGTGACATACAGTAAGCAGTTATACTGCACACAATAAGACCAGGTCGCTTTACAAATAGTTCAGACATAGAACAAGCATAGCAGACGAAAACATTCAACAGGGCCAATTACAACAACACAGACGAGGAAATAGAGAAGAATCAAGAGTCAGACGAAGAGGCCCTGAGAGAAAAGACACATTTTTTAGTTGGGTTTTAAAGGAAGCAAGAGACGAAGTACTGTGAAGATTCTGAGGGAGGGAATCCCATCGTTTGGGAGCTTTGCAGGCTTTGCAGGTTTTCGCATCTTCAGAGTGACTAGAGTTGATTTCCCATCAGTTCTCAAATGAAGGTCCCGCCAAATGCAGAAACCCACCGTCGCCCACCCTCAACATCCATTAATGCTAAGTTGCCCTCGCAGTGAAAGCGCCCCGGCCTAGAACACCATCCAGGAGGACAATGGAGCACCGGAATCTCCGGCAGAGTCCGCGCCGCTCCAGGCCCGGGCGGGGCGAGGAGCCCAAAGCCCTTCTTTATGGGATTCTAATCTCATTCTGGCAGGCCCGTCATATTCCGTCACGCCGTACGCCTTTAATTCAGGATTAGCCTCTCCCGGCAGCATGAAGATGCCTTCAGTTGGCCGGTAATGGGCGGCGTCACAGAGCGCTAATCTTTCACAGTGCAGGCCCGGGGCAGCCCAGAGAACCTTTCAAAGCCTCCGAAGCCGCGGAGCCGCGGTTTAGAACAGAGGCCGACTCTAGAACCCGTCTGAAAAGCGAGTCGGCTGCACGTTTGAGCCGCTTCCAACGAACAAACTGGCCGGCGAACAAAGGCGGGGAAGGGCTTTGTAAAAAAAAAAAAAAAAAAAAAAAAATACAGTGAAAGTGGGTTTGTCACTGTGTGCCTCCGTGCTTCTAACGAGGCGATTATTCATGTAAACCGGTCACTCTGAGAAAAGCATGGAGCCATGGCACCATCTGCTTCTCTTTTTTTTTGTCTGAAAGAGGTTCCAGGGATAGTGGATGCATCTGTATTGCGTTTATATGTCTGAATTCTTTTTGTTATAGGTAGATTTCAGTGGCCTGCATATCACTGAGCATCATCCCAGTCTCGTCCTTATTGGGCCAGTAAAAGAGGTTTCTACCGTCAATTCATACTGTATTTGAGTCTGTCTCTCGTTGTTTTTGTCAAACATATCTGTTTTCAGACATACAGTAATCAGTGTTACATACCTATTTTGCTAATACTTATAAATCAATCACATTAACTATTTTTTTTTACCTTATTCTGAGTGAAAAACAGTAAGAGTCCATTGTTGTCTTTTAATGTTTCTTTTAGTTAGCACTGACCCAAGGGTCGCTATTTGTTTGGAAATGCGGTGTAATCACTCTTTACATTTTGTGGAGCTACTCTTTATTGAGTATTTATCTTCTCCCTTATTCATTCATAACCACTACTGCAGTGTGTACTGTGGTATAAATGTAATCATCTTGTTTTATGGGTCAAAGTGAAACGGGTCACAGCAGCATTGAAGTTAGAAAATGAACCTCTTTTTTGAAACATTGACATCAAAAAGATGTCAGATTGGTGTCTGGAGCAAATACAAGGACATAAACAACATAAGGTAATGAATAGTTGCAGTTTTAGTGTGGAACACTGGTTCATGAGCAAAAAAAATCTCACTCAGCGACAGGTAGAACAAAAAATTCAGTTAAGTCAACAGTCAACGGTCAGTTAAGGTTACTATAAGTAACTAGGCTAGATTAGCTTCTTTATATATCCACTAGCTCCAGTTTCAAGCTTTACAGGAGCCCCATGCATGCTCCCTTGACATAAACTGGGTTTTTAACCAACCTTTGTCCATAGTTTAGTTGCGGCTAGTCTTGTGGGAGAGGGAGGACCACCCTAACCCCCCAGAGAGAGAGAGGACAGTTATACTGAGAGATGGGGGAGAGGGAGGACCACCCTACCCCCCCAGAGAGAGAGAGGACAGTTATACTGAGTGATGGGGAGAGGGAGG